>JASTWR010002117.1:0-26211 GCA_030770355.1 Harpagoxenus sublaevis
TGAGGCTTGATACGAGCCTCATCATGAGAATCACGCTCCTCGCAGATGCGTAGGGATTCCCATTGCCTCTCGGTCCGATACTCGGATAAGCGTCGCGTCGCACTGCAGGGCTTTTCGAGCTAATCCGATACGTCGGATAAGTGTCTCTCAAGACACATGCTTTATGAAAAATCTAACTTACTTCCTACGAAGTACTCTGTTGCAAAATAGATCACAACAGTTGCTCAGGCTATGCGTCGGCCCTTACAAAGCCGTTACGCATTAATGCCTTAACACTTCATGCAAGGAAGTGCGCAATGCTTCTCAAGCATACCTTTGTTACGTGGAGATTTCACGTGCATCTCGCTGGCCATTGAGTCGCCATATGTCGAAAGATTGTTTCCAAGCGTTTACAACGTGCTCACAGCATTACCTTTCCATTTTACAAATGGAATACAGCTCCCCCTCACGTTCGAGGAAAACAGAAAATAGGAGACAGATCTGTTAAGTCTGATTTAAAGCGAATCAGTAGAATCACGATTATTCATCCGGGCAACAACAGTCTTACCCGTGCTGTCTTAGTTCGTACGTAAACTCCTTAATTGAAGCGGTCTATTGTAAAGGTTCGGCCGCGTTTGATTCAAGCAGACATTTTGCAAATTATTCGTTGACCCTGGTCAACGAAGGCGGGGAGGATGTTTGAAATATAGCGCAAATGGACGCGCGACGCGAGGAGACACCGTGTATACTCGAGCGCGATCAATATATCGATTTTCCGAAGACGCGCGAGGAGGACCGACCTCTGTTTACGGCGCGCCGTTCGGCTGCGTGCACGATGCGGCAACGGCGGACTCACTTCTCGTCGCGAACTCGAGCCGAGCACACGTTCGAGCGTGAGCGGTCACGCTTCCTTGCGATTGTTACTACGTAACACAGTTCCGCGAAACTCGTGCTGAAACTGGGATTGCATCGAGTTGTGGCTGCTCATATCACTTACTACTTTGCGGCCACTGGTCTTTTCTTAAATTGATACGTGCTTTTCGTTTGTGTTCATATTCTTCAAGGCCAGATTCGGACTCTCGGCAGTTGTTAGGTGGTCATAGCGATTCTCAGCGAGATGGATTATATTCTCCTTTTGTTCATTTCATTCCTTGTTCGGTTTCGATTTTCTTTATCCTTCGATAGCTCAGTAATCTCTCGTGATCGAGTTCAAGTAAAAATACAATTCGGATCTCTGCTTTCTTAATAAGCGAAAAGTTATACTTATTTCTACTTACAGTTAAGGTTTACTCGCGGCATTCATAGCCCGGTTTCGTGTATGCTGGCCTGCACGGCCTCGGTGCGATACTCGCAATCGTCATAGATTCGGGGCGCAATACTTGTGCCAATAATATTCAGGGTGCAATACTTGCGCCAGTAATCGAGCGAGGTGCAATCCTCGCTCTCACTATAAAGACAGGAAAGAGATTTAGTTTCCGCGACGCTAAATTCAGTGTAAATTAAAGACAGTGCCCTCGGAATAATTAACGGATCGGCGCCTTGTGCGAGTGTCGGCGGGGTGTCCGCCAGGCACGCGCCTCGCGACCCCGATCACGCGCATCGCAACATTTTGTACACAGCCGTAAGCGTGACAGGTGCGTGCGTGCGAATTCCATGCGACAACGGAAAGGGATATCTACATCCCGCTGACGACACGAGCGGGTGCAGAACGACGGGATCCTCGAAGGACGTTTGTGGAACGCAGACCTCGTGGAATCCCGATCCAGAGGCCACGCCACCAGCAGCGTCGACAATCTGGATAACATCTGCAACGCTAAGTACCATTCTTTAATTGCAATCCGGCGATCCGGATAACGCGTGCACCACGCTAACGCCGGCCCTGGCGAGCTCATCCGATTACTCGGATAAGTCGGCCTCACGCCAGACGAATTCTTATATAGAATCTTCAAGCTCATCCGATTACTCGGATAAGTCGGCCTCACGCCAGACGAATTCTTATATAGAATCTTCAAGCTCATCCGATTACTCGGATAAGTCGGCCTCACGCCAGACGAATTCTTATATAGAATCTTCAACGATCATAAGGTACCGCGAATGCGGCGGCTACCTGATTGTGCGTGATTAAGATCAACCGTGTGAAATAAGAGGATGCATGAGCTCGCTATTGAAAAGAAGCTCGAACGTTCATCGTGTACGCGATAATTGTGTGGACGCTACATGCGTCGTGATTCGTGTCAATATTCCTTTCGTGTTCCCCCTCGTCGTGTCAATTAATCCTGCGTGCCATTGTGCGTTGGTGATTGTGCGATGATATTCATGCGAAACGACATTAAAGTTGAGACCGTTCCTTTTGATAGCGGTTAATTTGCGCCGCACTACGCTCGGGATAGCGTACGTTCAAGTACTAGCGATATTATTATTCAGTATTCGGTGAAACAAAGCAGATCGTGCGTCTGTCGTCGTTGACAAACTTCTTTTGCTTTACTTGTTACGGTCATTCCGTTAATGATATCACAGCCGAAATATTCTCCGCGGAATATTCTCTTTTCATATCTTTTATCATAATCTCTTGCGTTCTGTCATTTATATTCTTACGTCTGCGACGTTTTAGTCTGAGTTACTCGCGTTATAAAGTTTCGATATTTCGTAGTAGATAATTCAATATCCTCGCGCTGTTCATATTCCAGATTTATCCATAGCTCACATTGCGTTCGAGCTCATATGTTCGTCATTACTTTTCATACCGCTTGACAACTGTCAGGTAATATTATAATAACGTTTCTCGAGTGACGAACTGCGACCTACATGTGTCGCACTATCTCCTATTATTATTACTCTTTATTTTACCTTGATATGTTTTATCTATTGATTCATTTATGTGCATATTCAACTTGCTATATTTGTTACTGTCAAATGCGATATATATTTCTTTCATTCCATGATTTATGTATGTATTCTATGTTTTCTGATTTTGTGTGAAACAATTATATTTTCGTATCAGCCTATTGGGGAAAGCTGTTGTCAATTTACTGAGATAACTATATCCCTGCTACCTGTTCGCCCTCAATTCGAACCAAATTACTTAATTCGAGTACATTTCAAACAACCTTACACACGCCAATCTTACGTTTATTGTTTCCGGACCTACCTAGCGAACTCCTGACCCGGCGAGCTAGTCCGCGTTCGCTACCTAAAAGCGGGTCGTTATAAATGAAATAGAAACCTATCAGAATCTGACATCATGATATGATGGCAGATTGTGAATGCACGTTGTGCACGGTTTCTGCCGCGTTTCTACGATTACATATTGTGGCAACAGATCGTGCTGCTAGAAAATAATTAAGCTTAATGAGGACGAAGTGGACTGAAATCTGCTGTATATTCATATTTGGATCTGTTGAAATATTGCCGATATATTATATTATATATTCTGCTAGAGCATTTGGCTATTAGGGAAATTATAACGGATGGCTTTCACCCTGCTCACCTTCCACATTCTTTCATAATTTATTCTCTCATTCACACTCGCACATGCACACTTTTAAAATTATATTATAACACAATTACATTAAAAAATAATGCAATTGTAATAATTATAATATAATTAACTCAATCACTCCGCAAGAATTGTCCAATATTACAATCATTCAATGTTCATGCATACATCACCTTGCATCCAAGAATGAAGGAGGGGAGGGGAGGGGAGTACTCAATACCGCGTTACCCCTACATTCTTCTTAATTACACTATTTAATCTTTGGGGCATTGAATTAATTAAATTTTGAAATGTTGCGGGCCTTAGCGCGGAGACCTTCCCATTTATCAATAACATATTGCGCAAGTACCTCGCGTGTCCGCGGAATTTGAGGGTCCCACTCTCGTACTATTTCGGCCCAAAGATTTTCGATTACATTCAAATCAGGAGATTTGGCTGGCCAGTTCAACGTCCTAAGGTTGGGGTTGCCTGGCCAACCAATCTTGGACAATTCTTGCTCTGTGCACTCCTGAATTGTCTTGAACGAAATTCACATAAGGTATGTCGGGAAAAGTCTCCGCGACGTATGGCAGCATCGCATCAGACAATATGTGAATGTATTCCTCGCTGTTTATGTGCGGCGTTGTACGAACAAGCGGCCCAGGACCACGCGAGGTCATACATCCCCAAAATGCTACTGTGATGCGTCCAGATCGTGCACGGAAACGGATATTTTCCTCGGCATACCTCGTTCCTCTCGTTCTCCACAATGTCACCTTACCATTCTCGTCACTCGAAAATACCTTCTCATCAGAGAAGATAGTGCACATCCATTCTTCCTCCCATCCTAGATGTTCCAGGGCGAAAGCCATCCGTTGCTCCTTATGATTCTCAGTTATCATTTCTTTTTGCGCTGGAATGCGATGGTGATAACCGTGGTCGCGCAACCTGCGTTGTACGGTTCTAGTGGAACAATTTAAATGGAGGTTTGCTAATATCTGCCTCGACGACTGGAAGCCGTTTTCACTTATAGCATGAAATATTTCATTATTGTCGTCTTCAGCCAACATTCTCGGCCGGCCAGGTATTGGTGAAGGCTTGACGTGCCCCTCCGCATTGTATCTCGCCAAAATCCGACGAACCGTGCGTTCCTGCAACAAAAACACATAATATTAAGATTAAATAACGAATTGTATACACATTTCTTATTCTTTATGTGCATTATCGCTTTTTACAATAAAAAACTCGCGCGCGTTCGAAAATGACGTCTGTACTCGATTATCATGCTGAGAGTTGTCACAACTCTTCACTCGTCACTATTCCAAAATAAATTCCAGATAAAACAATTAATTGAAAAAATTATTAATATAATAAACGACGTTTCTACGATCATTTCTGTCTGGGAAAATACTTACAGATATGTTTAGCTCTATTGCAACTTGTCTTTGAGTGAGACCGCCGTTGAGCATTGCAATAATGCGCCCTCTTTCAAACTGACTTAAGGGGCCAGGCAGAAATACCTAGTGCAATAAGCATATTTGACAGAAAGCACATTATTGCAATGCTCAACGGCGGTCTCACTCAAAGACAAGTCGCAATAGAGCTAGACATATCTGTAAGTATTTTCCCAGACAGAAATGATCGTAGAAACGTCGTTTATTATATTAATAATTTTTTCAATTAATTGTTTTATCTGGAATTTATTCCAGATTGTCAGCGACCAGATTGCTCATGGCCAAAGTACGTCGTACAATCACGTGGAAAAGCAAGTAAGTTACGTTCTCAGAAATATTACTTTAAAAATATTATACATATATATACGTCACGGGTTTTTGCGCGCGAGCGCAAACAGGATCAAAAGGGGGCGGTAGAGAGCCAGGTGTCAGGCCTCTCGAATGGGTCCCTCGCACGAAATCTTTGACTCGCCAAACAAACTATTGGGCGCCAGACGCGGCAAATCGCGTCCACTAAATACAACAATTCGATAATGATTTATCCCGACAGCGCAAATGCTTCGATTCACCAAATTGGTCGAAACGCAGTTAAGGACTCACGATAGCGTAAACGTAATTATTCGTGCGAAGACCGACCAGCTCAACCTAACGGTAGAGGGGCAGGGCAAGGCAGGGCAGTGCAAGAGGACGACGGGATAACGGCTAAATAATTCGCCACACGTGGAATATAATAAAATAACTGATCGTTTATTGCTAGTACCTGGTAATGAAAAGGGTGGAAACAGTGGTTTAATAATAGTAACTTTAATAATAATGATTAAATTGATCCGTGGGATAATAACAAAGTTGAATGAGGCAATTGCCCCCGCCTATCAAACTGTAATCAAGTTCGTTTACAAAAACTAAAGGAAGAAACGGTGAATAATAAAGCGGAGTGATAACAAACGCGAATATAAATTGAAACAAGCTCGAAACGCGAGTAATGCGCGACACGAGTAGCGTAAAATTAGACGGAAAGTATACTGGAATGGATGACCGTATTAATTGACTAAATTATAATGATCTCTGGATCGTTACGGAGCAAAGAAAGAACTAAACAACGAGATCTAAATAACATTCGCGATATCTCTCGCAATCAGAACGTAATTCGGTAAATATTATAAACAATAAAGCCATAAATGTCAACGATCAAGTATAATGTCTGCGCGCGCCAAACGGAGCACGACAACGTAGTCTTGTGAGATTACAACTCGCCCACGAAACAGATAATCACGCTGGGATCGTAATAAATCGCTATCAAGTAGATTCGGAGATTCAACTCCGGTCTACTTTGTTCTGTTAGGTTGTCAGTGGTTTTTACGCCGTTCCGGCGTGAGCTTGTCGCACGCGCGACGCAATTACCGGGCGCAATAGAGCACGCAAATCAGCAAAATATTTCGTAACTTAACAATAACGCGAGAGAAGGTTCGGGATAACGCAAAGCTAATACGCGGCAGCGAAAAACGCACACATAATATCGGGAATATCGAAATCAATACACATCGCAATTAAAATCGCACATAATAACACTTTTGTAAGTAATATCTCAAAGAATGACACAATAATATCGAAAATAATCCAAAGAACGCGAAATAATATTCGGACGCGACTCTGACACTCAAGAATATCGAACGCAAATAATGGCGCAAAACAAATACGCGGCAGCGAGAAACGTAAGAAACTAGAGAAACGATATAAACAGTAACGCGGAAGAATATCGCAAATAATAACGCGAAGAAAGATCGCAAATAATAACGCGAAAGAAGATCGCGAATAATGATCGCAAACAATAACGTCAAATAATTACAACTAATAACGCGAGATCCTATTACGAATAATAACGCCGAATAATATCGCAAATCGTAACGCAAACTAATACCGCTAACAATTACGCAAAATAATATCATACTTAATAACGCGGAATAATATAACGGCTAATAACGCAAAAGAATATCACAAACAATAACGCGAAATAATATCGCGACTAATAACGCAAAATAATGACACAAATAATAACGCGAAATAATATCGCGACTAATAACGCAAACTGATATCGCGAAACGATATCGCAAGTAATACGATGGGGTAGTGTCGCAAATACTATCTCCTGAGAATATAGGGAATGATAGATCCCGAGTGGCGCAGCTAACAAGACCCAGGAACGCGACACGGAAATAATACGCAGCGAACAACATGCAAAAACACGCGGTATGCGGGCGCGACGTGACTCGCACGCTGGGGCGCGGCGGCGGAGGCGCGAGCGCGAACGCGGGTACGACTCGGGACGGCACTGCGCAATCGAAAACGCAAAAAGGGTCGAACTCTAACGGAACGCGAGCAGATACGTGTTACGCCACATTCAACGCGCACTCGAAGTCGGTCGTCAGAACGCCAGACTTCACACGGTACGCGAGCAGATACGTGATTATGCCACACTCAACGCGAACCCGAGGACGTACGCCATACACGACTCTAATACGCGGCCACTCCCGGATGCCGTCCGCGCGAACGCGATATCTCGCCCTTCGGCCCCGCCGAAGGTCGCCGCACACGCCCGCGATCACGATCTCCAAGGGGGTCGTTACGCGACGCAAATCCGCGACACCCGATCCCCGCACACACAAAGCTCGCGCGATCGCCAAGGGGGCCCTCCGCGCTCGATGCCGATCGCCTTCGCAAAATCACTAATATGCTACGCCGTGCACGGCGAGCTAACACCAAAATTCACCAATTACCCACGCGAGTCGGCAACGAAACGCAAACGCGACCCGACGGCTTTCCCGTGGCTGTACGACAAAGAAACTCGGGGCAACCTCACCGGCACTCGATCTGGCTCCTTCGTACGGGTATCCTCCCAGAAACTCGACCTGGCTCCTTACAAACTTATTTCTCGCGGCAGGCTCTCACAGGCACAAGTTGACTCGGCGAGGGGGCGAACCGAAAGAGATCGTTCCTTTGGTCGCTCGATTGCGGATCGACGACGCGCCCTACCCCGGGGGTGCGTACGTCTGTGGCGCGACAGCGCGGGCCAATCGGGATCGATCCCGCAAGTACGCCGCGACACTTCGCGTAACGTGGTCTCGCGTGATCCGTTGCGGGGTGCCTCGCGACTCCGCGATAAATAATCGATGGGGTGATCGGTGAACGGGGGGTCGGATGCCCCGGTCCTCCTCATGGCGTCTCCGCCGCGGGGGCGTCCCTCCCCGTGGCTTCCGGGTTGGAGTCGTAGCCGTCTTAGCGGTTACGCCGCCTCTCGGCGTAACGCAATCGCGGCGGGGTCGTTCCGCCCTCCCGCTTCCGGAGCGCCAGGACCGCTCCCGCTTCCATGCCGGGATCACGCGGTCGGAGTCTTCCTCCGCGCTCCCCTGTGCGTGGCCCGCGAGGATCCTTTAACGCAGCACTTCGGAATTCCGTAGCGTCCTTCGCCCCTCGCACCGCTCCTCCTCCATGATACTTGCAAAGTTGCCGCCGATGATGTTCTCGCCGGGGAGACTCCGGCGAGGTGCGCGATTACAAAAGAAAAATAAAAGAAAAACAAAAAAGAATTAATACGCAATTATTTAACTACGAGGCCCCCTGGAGATTTCGCGTCGCTCTTCCGACTCGCCTCCGAGCACAATTCCGCGCCCCGTGGCGGCGGCGGGGACGCTGCAACGGGCAGCGGAGCTGCCCCGTCACAATACATACATATATATATATGTGTATATATATATTTTTTTTTATTGTTTATATATATATATCAAGAGACACGGTAGTGTCTCGCGCCCAGTACGCGCGGAGCGAGACAGCCGTGGCTCTATATACGCGACGCGACGAGTTATATATATGTTGAGAGTACTCGAGATTTTGAGATCTCGATAACTAGTGAACGGATCAAGTTCTAACTAGGCTCAATGGAATGCTTGGACCAAATTTATATAATAAAAGTATTTTTATTTTTCCCCTACGTGGCCTACGAAAAAATATATTGCGATGCAAAAGTTCAGACCTGAAAATTTTCATTTAAGAAACGTCCACGTCGTCGGACATATGACATATATATATATTAACCCGGCTGTTCGCCAACAGATGGCTCTGGATGGACCCAGCGTCACTTTCACTACTTTCGACTGCAGATGGCTCTTGCTTGTCGATAAATAAATCGCGTTCGTGAGAAAGAGCGAGAGAGCGATATTGCCAGTCTCGAGCGTCTCCATGACAACGAAAGAGACAGCATGTTTATGTGCAGTGACGTGACTGACGTGTACGTTAGTTGGTGCGCGAGGCTGTGTTTACATTTATCGTAATGTTAAGTTCCTTACGACGATTGTAACGCTCGACAGCTATCGTAACCTTATTATATGAGTTGACTCAACTTGAACTCGGAAGATTGTGACACTTGTCTAGCGTTACAACAGTATAACCTAACATGTCAGCCTTCTCGACGCGCGAAGAAAAGTGTGTTTATAGTTAGATATATTAACATAGATATATTGTTTACGACAGCTTTTTTGCTTACGATCACGATCGCAGCAAAAAACTCAAAACGTTTGAGTCCGGCTCGCGAATCAAACTCGTACATGTTATGGGCCGCTTTAGACGTCCGCGTCGTCGCGTCCGAACACTCCGAACGAAGTGCAGTGCTGGAGTGACAGAGTTCGCGCCTTGCGGATGGCTGGTTCCTGGGATACACCCTGTGCGAGGGTCGCGAGGTTATATCTATCGTACGTATTGCTCTTTCTCGCGGTCACGCTCTCGTTCCCCGCTCGCGTTTCCCCCCCCCTCTCTCTCTCTTTCTTTTTCTTTAATAATGACTATCAAATATATTTGATAAAATTAAATCTAAATATTTTTTGTATTATAACACAAAAATTATATCTGCCAGTGACATTCTTAATTAAATGTGCAGTGTAGTTTGTATTATAAATTATTAATTGCCTTATTTTGTTAACAAACTTTACTATACATTGTGACGGGGCAGCTCCGCTGCACGTTGCAGCGTCCCCGCCGCCGCCACGAGGCGCGGAATTGTGCTCGGGGGCGAGCCGGAAGAGCAGCGCGAGATCTCCAGGGGGCCTCGTCGTTAATTGATAGCGTATTAATTATTATTTTTGTTTCTTTTGTTATTTTTGTAATCGCGGCACCTCGCCGGGGCACACCGGCGAGAACCTCATCGGCAGCGACCTTGCGGGCATCATGGGGGAGGAGCAGTGCGAGAGGCGAAGAACGCTCCAGAATTCAGCAGCGTGGGGACGAAGAATCGTCGCGGGTCACGCACAGGGGAGAGAGGGGCCAGACTTCGACCGCGTGGTCCCGGCGTGAAGACGGGAACAATGCCGGCGCTCTGGATGCGGGAGGGCGGAACGACCCCGCCACGACGGCGTTACGCCGTGAAGCGGCGTGATCGCCAAAACGGTTACGACTCCGACCTGGAGGTCGCGAGGAGTGACGTCCCCGCGGCGAGGATGCGAACCGGGGCGTCCGACCCGCTCGCATCGAGCGCCCCATCGATTAATTATCGCGGAATCGCGAGGCACCCCGCGACGGATCACGCGAGATTACGTTACGCGAAGTGTCGCGGCGTACTTGCGGGATCGATCCCCATTGGCCCGCGCTATCGCGCCACAGACGTACGCACCCCCTTGGTGGGCGCGTCGTCGATCCGCAATCGAGCGACCGAAGGAGCGATCTCTTTCGGTTCGCCCCCTCGACGAGTCAACTTGTGCGTACGGTGGCCTGCCGCGAGGAATAAGTGTGGAAAGAGCCCGATTGAGTTTCTTGGTGGATATCCGGACGAAGGAGCCAAATTTAGTGCCGGTGAGGTTGCCCCGAGTTTCTTTATCGTACAGCCACGGGAAAGCCGTCGGGTCGCGTTCGCGTTTCGTTGCCGACTCGCGTTAGTGCCGTTTCCGTGAATTTTGGTGTTCGCTCGCCGCGCACGGCGCAGCAATTATTTGGTGATTTCGCGGTAGCGATCGGCATCGAGCGCGGAGGGCCCCCTTGGCGATCGCGCGAGCTTGTGTGTGCGGGATTAGGGCATCGCGGAACGACCCCCTTGGAGATCGTGATCGCGGGCGTGTGCGGAGACCTTCGGCGGGGCCGAAGGGCGAGATATCGCGTTCGCGCGGACGGCATCTGGGAGTGGCCGCGTATTAGACTCGTGTGTGGCGTACGTTCTCGGGTTCGCGTTGAGTGTGGCGAAAACACGTATCTGCTCGCGTACCGTGTGAAGTCCGGCGTCCTAACGACCGACTTTGAGTGCGCGTTGAGTGTGGCGTAAAAACGTATCTGCTCGCGTTCCGTTAGAGTGCGACCCTTTTTGGCGTTTTCGATTGCGTAGTGCCGTCCCGAGTCGTGCCCGCGTTCGCGCTCGCGCCTCCGCCGCCGCGCCCCCGCGTGCGAGTCACGTCGCGCCCACATACCGCGTGTTTTTTGCGTGTTGTTCGCTGCGTATTATTTTCGTGTCGCGTTCCTGGGTCTTGTTAGCTGCGCCGCTCGGGATCTACCATTCCCGATATCTTCTGGAGATATTATTTGCGACACTACCCCATCGTATTACTTGCGATATCGTTTCGCGATATTATATTGCGTTATTCGTCGCGATATTGTCTCGCGTTATTATTGGCTATTATTTTGCATTATTAGTCACGATATTATTTCGCGTTATTATTTGCGTTATTATTTTGCGTTACTTATTTGTGTTATTATTTTGCGTTAGTAGTTGTAATTATTTGACGTTGTTGCTTGCGATCGTATTTCGCGATCTTCTTTCGCGTTATTATTTGCGATCTTTCTTCGCGTTATTATTTGCGATATTCTTCCGCGTTACTGTTTATATCGTCTCTCTAGTGTCTTGTGTTTCTCGCTGCCGCGTATTTGTTTTGCGCCATTATTCGCGTTCGATACTCTTGTGTATTAGATTCGCTTTCGAATATTATCTCGTGTTCTTTGGATTATTTCCAATATTATTGTGTTATTGTTCGCGACATTATTTATTATTATTATTGGCGATCTTAATGGCGATGATTATTAATTGCGATATTAACGATATTATGTTTGCGTTGTTTGCTGCCGCGTATTAGTTTTACGTTATTACTCGCGTTTGATATTTTGTATTAGATTCGCGTCCGGACATTATTCCTGGGTATTGTTTGAGTCGGAATATTAACTTTACGTTACCCTGGTTTATTCGTGGCGTTATTGCGACTGCCGTTCGCGCTACCCAGTCTTTCTCGCGTTATTGTTAAGTTACGGGGTAATTTGGTGATTTGCGTGCCCTATTGCGCCCGTAATTGCGTCGCACTTGCGAAGAGCTCACGCTGAAACGGCGTAAAAACCTCTGACGATAGAACAGAACAAAGTAGACCGGAGTTGATTCTCCGAGTCTAATCGATAGCGATTTATTGCGATCCCAGCGTGATTATCTGTTTCTTGGACGAGTTGTAATCTCGCAAGAATACGTGGTCGCGCCCCGTTTGGCGCACGCAGAAATTATACTTGATCGTTGACGTTTGTGTCGTTATCATTTGTATTATTTACCGACTTACGCTTTGATTGCGCGAGATATCGCGAATGTTATTTAGATCTCATTGGTTAGTTCTTTGTTTGTTCCGTAACGATCCAGAGATCCTTATAATTTAGTCACTCAACAGTTTCATAAATTTCAATATATTTTCCGTCTGATTTTACGTTACTCATTGTCGCGTATTATTCATCGCGTACGCTCGCGCTTGATATTACTTCGCGTCCTTCTTTAGTTTTTGTAAACGAACTTGATTACAGTTCGATAGGCGGGGGCGATTGCCTCATTTAACGTTGTTATTATTCCTCGGATCAATTTAACTATTATTATTAAAATTACATTTATTAAACAACTGTTTCCACCCTTTTCATTATCCGATACTAGCAATAAACTATCAGTTACTTTATTATATTCTACTGTGTAACGAATTATTTGGCCGTCATCCCGTCGTCCTCTTAAGCTGCCCTGCCTTGCCCTGCCCCTCTACCGTTAGGTTGAGCTGGTCGGCCTTCGCACGAATAATTTAGTTGGAGCTTTCGAGAATCATTATTTGCATTTTGACGAATTTTGCGAATCTAAGCATTTAAGTTGTCGTGACAGATATCTAGAAAATCGTTGCAATTAGTGGACGCGCTCTGCCGCGTCTGGCGCCCAATAGTCTATATCGCGAGTCAAGAGATTTCGTGCGAGGGACCAACTTGAGAGGCCTAACACCTGACTCTCTACCGTCCCCTTTTGATCCGGCTTGCGCCCGCGCGCAAAAAGCCGTGACAACATATATTATCTACTATGACATTCTGCCAATAGCATCGTACATGCCAAATTCTGTATCAAATCTGTTTTTCTTTCGACAAAATTTATTTATAGCAAACACTGCATAATGTGCTCTCGACAAATTTGACTTTGCCCAATATATTCATATTTTATGTCTTAATTTTTTTAATGATTTATATAAATTTATACAAACTACATTGCACATTTAAGGATGTCAAACTGTCAGATATAATTCTTGTGTTATAATACAAAAAATATTTACATATGATTTTATATCAGACATAAATGTCGATGTCGATAGACATTATGGCGTTTGATCTATAACAAAAAGGGGTGATATCCGTACAAAATTACCTTTTACAAAAAGGTAAAAAAAAGACGCCAAGCACGCGTTGTGTACCTTGAAAAAATCGAAGTAGTTATCTTTGTACCTCGAAAAAATCCAAGTAATATCTTTACCTTAAAAAAACCAAAGTAATATATTTACCTTGAAAAAATCGAAGTAATATATTTACCCTGAAAAAATCGAAGTAGTTATCTTTGTACCTCGAAAAAATCCAAGTAATATCTTTACCTTAAAAAAACCAAAGTAATATATTTACCTTGAAAAAATCGAAGTAATATATTTATTACAAAAAAAAAATGATCTTTAAATTATGCGCCAATTAAATATATTATATATCGAAAAATAACTATTGTTCTTTTAAAAAATGTATTCCCATTAAAGTGAAAAAATTAATATAAAATGTTGTTCAAAATTGATTCAAATTATTATTAATATTTATGTTCAAGATTTAGTCTGATTATTATTAGTATTATTTACGTTCAAAATTATTATAAAATCATAATTATCATTATATGTTTCGGGCCGATAAACGGCCATAATTATTCATGTAATTTATGATTCTTTCTCATTCTGGAATATATCGAGTTTCGAGGAATGTCCCGATATATCCCACCCGCGTTCCGAGAAGCGGGCGACGCGTTCTCGGAATCGTGCGCCAATAAGAGCGTCACGTCACTCCCTCCTTAAAGGAAGAATCTTCGGCTGAACGACGGCCGTCGTCGAGACAAAGGCCAGACTAGTTTGATACGTGGAGCGAGTTCCTTGAACCGGACCTTTTCGTTACTGAGTCGTTAAACCCGAACATTCGAGAACATTCGCGAGAATCTTCGAGAGTCGTCGCGAAACACATCGAGTGCGATTTCTATCTCTGATAGCGCGACCGCGATCAAGTGCCAAGCGAATGCATTCGCGTACTGCATTACCGTCGAGAGTTCCCGCCGAGAATTCATTGGAGAACGCGATAATCAAATCGCTCCGATTATTCTTCGAGAGCGCGTTTTGCTCCGATTATGCGAGTGTAAACGAACTTGCGTCCGAGTAGTGCATCGATCGTGTAAGGTTGCATAAAGACAATCAACGGTGCATTGAACAGACAATTATTAGCGATTATAATAAAGGACTTGTTTATTTTTGACAAAGACACTCGTTAATTTAAAAGTGACCTTCGATCCAACGACTCTTGACATCTGTTCACGCTCCACAATATCTCGCTCCAACGTCACTTCTCTCTTTCTCTCGCACTTCCTCGTTCCCGTCGTTCTCACCTCTCGCTCTCTCTGAGCGATCCCGGCATCTCACGTTCGCCGCGACAATTCTCGCTCGCGCGCGAACAAATGTGAAAAATTTTAGTGAAAAAAACTTGGCGCTGCCAAATTTTAAAATATTTGAAAGCAATAAATAACTAATTTAAAATATTAAATTAATAATTACAATGTGAATGTAGAGACTTTCACACATTAATTTAAAGTACTTTTTTCATTTATGGAAATTGTTTCATTAATATATATTATTATGTTTAGCAGCGCCAAGTTTTTTTCACTAAAATTTTTCACATTTTATATTAATTTTTTCACTTTAATGGGAATACATTTTTTAAAAGAACAATAATTATTTTTTGATATAATATATATTTAATTGGCGCATAATTTAAAGATATCATTTCTTTTTTTTGTAATAAATATATTACTTCGATTTTTTCAAGGTAAATGTATTACTTTGGTTTTTTTAAAGTAAAGATATTACTTGGATTTTTTCGAGGTACAAAGATAACTACTTCAATTTTTTCAAGGTAAATATATTACTTTGATTTTTTCAAGGTAAATATATTACTTTGGTTTTTTAAAGGTAAAGATATTACTTGGATTTTTTCGAGGTACAAAGATAACTACTTCGATTTTTTCAAGGTACACCACGCGTGCTTGGCGTCTTTTTTTTACCTTTTTGTAAAATATATATATACAGGGTGTACCAGACCTCACGTATAACCCGTTAATGGCAGATTCCTGAGATTATTTGGAGGCAAAAATCCTAATGCCAAAATGTCGAGGCTGCTACAGTATTTCAACGGGAAAGGTTTATACTTGACCAATCTGCTTGTCTAAATTTCGCGCGCTCAGGGATGTCGCATATCGAAACGGCTCTTCCACACTTTACTCAACGCGATAGAAATGTTTGAAATTATTATTAATTTTTTTTTTGTGCACTATTCTCAAGACTGACTTTCTAAAGTGTCGTACAAAAACAGGATACATGTCAAACTACAATGTATTCATGTAAAGCGTGCCGCGGACAAATGACATTTAATTTTCATAATCGGTACAAAGTATGATGTGCTGCATACAATGTCGATTATAGGAAAAAAAAAATTAATGAGAAAAGAAATACTAACATGTTTGGAAATAATTTAAAAAATTGTTTTATTAATTTTTTTAAAGGAGTACAACGTTTTCCAAAATGTAAACAAATAAATTATAATGTAGTTTTGCGATTGCTGTATCGCGTGCGAGAAACAGACTTTCTAGAGCCCAACAGACAAATTAATTTTTTTGTTGAGTAAAATGTGGAAGAGCCGTTTCGATATGCGGTATCTCTGAGCGTGCGAAATTTAGACAAGCAGATTGGTCAACTATAAACCTTTCCCGTTGAAATACTGTAGCAGCCTCGACATTTTGGCATTAGGATTTTTGTCTCCAAATAATATCAGGAATCTGCCATTAACGGGTTATACGTGAGGTCTGGTACACCCTGTATATATATATAGGTATATATAATTAAATACGCGTATTCTCCAACATATTAAACTGCGTGCCGATTACTTTCGGACTTAAAACACAGCTATTATTGGAATATTAGACATTCCCTCTCCCTTCCCTAATTAAATCAATATCGATTTAATATTAAAATCACTGTAAAGAATTTATTGCGAAAAATATTACCCAATGCAGTTTTCGAAAAACAATTACATTTGTAATAAACGATATTCAACATTTTTATTTGCGAGTGGAATAGAACATATATTTCATTGAATAATAAATATTCTCGATATTATTTTACTTTTAATCAAAAATGTTAAATATAATTCTTTATTTATTACAGATGTATTTGTCTTTCAGAAGCTGCATTACAGGATATTCTAAGCTTTGTGTGACAACAGTAATGATAGTCTTCTCAGATCATTTCGTGATAAAATTTTTATATTAAGAAGAGCTATATTACAATAATGTGAGATATGTAGAATTATTTACAAGTTATAGCCTCGACAGCTTCATATAGAGAATTTTCATGTCAATAGTTTATTAACATTTAACTTATAAAAGATCTCAGAGATTAAGATAAAAATTTTATATGAAGAAAGTATCAATCAATCTTATTCTCTCAATTCCATTTTAGACATTCATATTTATATAATAACATTTTATCATAAAATGATCTCACGCGAGACTATTATTGCAACTGTTACACACAAAGCTAACATCCTTTTTAACAATGTAGATTCCAAAAAAATACATCTGTATAAACTTGTGTGGGTAATAAATAAATCATATTTTACATTTAAATATGTCAATGATTATAAAGGTGTTTTAAATATTGCGTGACAGTAAAATTACAAATTGTTCTTAGATTAGTTCTCTCGCTTGACTCGTTTCGTGCTAAGAGAGTAACTGTCAGCGCAAAACGTGTTTTGACAGATCAAATATCTTGATATCACAGTTCTAGAGAAAAATGTTTTATACAAAAGTTGTATGGTTTCAAGGGGGACAGGTAGACTTGACCTTGAGTGACTTCTTCAAGGCAAGGTCAATGTATTAGATGTTTTATTAAATGTAACCATCCGTCTTTTATTACATATTCTTTTATTACATATAATAAAGCTCTCTTTCATTAAGATTTTATGAGATACTTGAAATTTTGTCATAATATTTTTAATATAAAATATGATTTTACTTTGATACTTTTATACGTAGAATAATGAAGAGAATCGATTGTTGTAAAAAAACAGACAAACTTATTTTACAAAAATTGATTGCATCTTGCAGACGCATTTCATTTTACAAAATTGGGAGGGTCCCGTTTGCCTACAATCCCGATTGCCAACAGCTTCGTTTGCCCACAACATTTTGCCTACAGCTTCGTTTGCCGACATTCCCGATTGCCGACATTCCCGATTGCCTACAAGCATTATTGCGCACATGTAATAGTTAAAAATACGAACGTACGTTTGCGCACATGGCCAAACACATTGCACACATGACTTTATTGCACACAAGCAGATTGCACACATGAC
Source organism: Harpagoxenus sublaevis (assembly GCA_030770355.1). Taxonomy (NCBI): domain Eukaryota; kingdom Metazoa; phylum Arthropoda; class Insecta; order Hymenoptera; family Formicidae; genus Harpagoxenus; species Harpagoxenus sublaevis. The sequence goes on from JASTWR010002117.1 coordinate 17,854, forward strand.
ATTATTGCGCACATACACATTGCACCACACATGACTTATTGCGCACATTCACGTTATATTGCACACAATGTCGCAGACTTATCGTAAAATCAGCCTATTTGCAAAAAGGCTAGCCTTTTTGCGAAATGCCGGCCTTTTGCGAAAGCATTTGATCGTTTCTTTAATAAGACTAACGTATTTTAGACTTTTTGCAAAGTGCCTAGCCTAACACTAGCCCATGTGTGCCAAAAAGCCTAAAGTGCGTTCAGTCTTATTGGGAAAAGATCAGTGCTTCGCAAAAGGCCGGTCTTTCGCAAAGAGGCTAGTCTTTTTGCAAAAGGGCTGATTTTGCAATAAGCCTGCGACATATGTGTGCAATATAACGTGTATGTGCGCAATAAAGTCATGTGTGCAATGTGTATGTGCGCAATAATGTCATGTGTGCAATCTGCTTGTGTGCAATAAAGTCATGTGTGCAAGGTGTTTAGCCATGTGCGCAAAAGTACGTTCGTATTTTTAACTATGACATGTGCGCAATAATGTTTGTAGGCAATCGGGAATGTCGGCAAACGAAGCTGTAGGCAAAACGTTATGGGCAAACGAAGCTGTTGGCAATCGGGATTGTAGGCAACCTCACTTTGACTCACGTAACTTATGTCACATCACATGTGATCGATCGATCGAACTATAACGCATCTCTACGCGTAGAATTAGCGCCGCATAACGACAAGGACATGAAAGGGACAAAATTACGAACTATTAGCGCCGACTCTGTGCCGTGGCAAACACAGCAAACGGAGAACGACGCTTCTTAATTGTAAATTTTCAGCTTCGGGTTTTACATCGTAATATCTCCGCTCATAGGGCACGTAGCGGAAAAATAAAAACACTTTCACTATTATAGTGTTTTCATTTAACTACAAGAATATGCAGTATAAAGTAGGGGTTTTCATTTTTAAAAATGAAGTTGATCTTTAAATAACTCTTTAAACATGATCCAAAGTCAATTGAAGATCATCGCCAAATGACCTCTTTTGTCTGTCTACTATATTTTTCGACACTTGTTTGGGGAATTTAAAATATAGGACACTCTGTATATACCTGTACAATTAATTATACCCACAAATATGTACGTTATTTATAAAATACATAATGCTGTAGGATGAATGACGCGCGCAAAGTCCGTGCTTTGTAGTATTTTATATAGCAAAGAAGCTGAATGGCGCACGCCTAGCGCGCGCTTGTACTATTCCAGTAATATAATACAGATATACAATCACACACAATATAGAATATAGCCATTACAGTCCGAGCTTAGATCGTAGCAGCTTATTATTATTTCTCTATGTATAAACACATTTTTCCCCATCAAACCCTAGAATACTGCGCGCTGACAAGAATTGTCACACTTACAACACACCTTTTTGGGTTATAACCCTTCTCCCCCCCCCCCTGATTAAATCGATTTCATTTTAATTTTAAATAACTGAAGAATTTATTGCGGATAATACCTCAGCCAGGGTTCGTACCTGGAATCTTTCGCAATTCATGTCGGGTGTCATATTAATTCGACCACTGAAGCATGTGGTGATATTTATCGCAATATTCGGATGATAATAATTTTAACGTCTTTTCTGGCCGATGTAAATTACAATTCATAGTTAGTTATTTCAAGATTGTCTTAATAGTCCAGTCACTTTACTTAAAAAAACAGCAAAATTACGACAAAAGTCCGAGCTAGCTGAAGTAGGTGTGCAGTACTAAGTCTTAAGCTGAGGGAGCTCTGTCCGGGGGGTCGGGACGGGCCGCAGCGAGGCGTGGGGATAGTCGTGAGGGGTGGGCGAGAGGCAGGTGGGCGACGAGGGGAAAATTTCATTCCCCTTACCGCAGCGGAACTCCCTGCGCCCAGGGGCGGATCGTCGAGATCATTCCCCTGGGCTCGGTCAGGGGCGGCGCGGTGAAATTTTTTTTCCCCGGGGGCGAGAGTCGCGGGGCGCAGAGGTCGCCACCGTTTCTCCCGCGCGCGGACGCCGGGGGTGCGCGAGGACGACGGATGCGGTCGGGGCGATAGCGGGACGTTCTAGAGTCGGGTTTTATCGGGGCGATAACGGCGCAGCCCTGAAGTCCGAAGGTGCCCTCTGCGATAATCGGCGGAGAGGACTCTTCGTTTTATCGGGCGATAACGGTGTTTTCTAGCGCGCGTTTCTCCCTCGGAGTTTCCGGGGCAGATCCCTCGCGTAGTATAAACACGGGGTGAATCGACGCTCGAACGACTCGCTCGAGACGCGCGACGCTTCGCGGTTCGATGGACGACGGTTCTCGCTCCGCTCGGACGAGGTAATATTTCTCTCGCGGTGAAAAAACTGTCCAACGTGGAAGTTACGTCGACCAACCGATTAATTTTTATCGCTTCAGCCATGGCGAGGCTATCGACGATATCTATTGCGAGGAGATAATACCGGACAGCGACTCCAGCGACGACTCTCTCCTCCGTTCCACGCCACCGGCGGAGATCTTTCGTTTTCGAGCGGTCGCCGTACGAGAGAACGCTCGATGGAATCCAACGACGTACGTTCTGAAGAGAGAGATCGGTTTTCGGTGTCCCCGAGAGGAACTGTGGATAGAGACGATGCTGGCCTGCAGCAACAGAGCGTGGGTCTACGAGAGTAAAGTTCCGAGACGCTCGAGAAGAAGCGAGACGGGCGGTGCGAGTCGCGGGGAGATTCGTCGAAGAGTCAGATTGGACGTACCCGTGGACAGTCGGGGTTGGACCGTGTGGTTGACCACCGAGCTGAGACGTCTGACGAGACAGGCATGACGGAGGACGATCGCGATCTCGTCGAACGCGCGAGAGGCGTCGAGTCGTCGGACGCGTATCGCGCGTGGGAACGACGGTGCGACGAGCGTCTCGAGTCTCTGCTCGAGAGGTGTCGAGACAGGCGAGAGTCTAGACCTACCGGAACCGTGACCTCTCTGGCCACGCGAATCGCTCTTATGGAGGGCGCGAGAGACGCCCTGCGACGGCGTGTCGCGCGCGTGGGTGCCGGTCACGGCGACGCGAGAGGGTTCTCGTGGGCGGAGATCGAAACGGCCTTCGAGAGTCGCGTGCTGACAGGCGCGGTGATAAATTCCAATTATCTGGAACCTCGGCGATTTCTCGAGGACGCGAGAGACACCGTGCTCGATCGGGTGCGCGTCAATCTCGAGAGACACGCGTGCCTGAAGGTCAACACCGTTTTCAACGGCGAGTTCGTCGCGGGCGGTCGAACCGCCGTCAAGAGCGTCGCCACTAGGAATCGTCAGCTCTTTATCGCGTCCGATCTGCGAGAGTGGTACGACAGATACGTGGTCGACGCGACTCTGGCCGATCTGGACGAGTTTCAGGAGCGGGACAGCGGTTGGGCGTTGTCGCGCGTGTTGAACCTGATGGTGAACGTGAACAAGTGCAATCCTATGCGCGTGGGATGCTGGGTGGAGATACCGCTACGCGTGAGAATGAAACGCGCGGTGGTCAATGTGCGCTCCAACGACAACGCGTGTTTCGCGTGGGCGGTGGTCGCGTCTCTGTACCCCGCTAAGAGGTACGTGAACAGGCCTTCCGCGTACCCCCACTATTCGACGAAACTGAATCTCGACGGGATCGAGTTTCCCGTGACTCTGAGACAGATCTCGAGGTTCGAGCGACTCAACGACGTGTCCGTCAACGTCTTCAGCGAGAGAGAGGAAGGGCGGAAGGGCAACGTGATCGTTCCTCTGCGGCTCACCGACGACAAGAAGGACAAACACGCCAATCTGCTGTATCTGCCGGATTCGCGCAACCGCGCGAACGTTGACCATTTCGCGTGCATAAGGAATCTGTCGCGATTGGTGGGATGTCAGTTGAACAGGGTCAACAGGAAGATGCACGTGTGCGATCAATGTCTGCACTACTTTTACACGAGCGAGAAACTGGCCGCTCACAGCGTCGACTGCGGAAGGATGAACGACTGCGCCATCGTTCTTCCGAGCGACGACGAAAAGTGGCTCTTCTTTCGCAATCACAACGGAAAGGAGCGACTTCCCTTCGCGGTGTACGCCGATCTCGAGTGCGTGCTGGAAAAGGAAGGAGACATGGACGCGGCTAACGTCAACAGCTACGCCTATCAGCGTCACAGAGCCTTCAGCGTGGGATACTATCTGCGCTCCGCGCACAAGGAGATCCCGTCCGCGTACAGATCTCGTCGCGGCGAGGACTGTCTGTCGTGGTTCGTTGGCGAGCTCAACGATATCGCGCGTCGAGCGAAGACGTTTCTCTCCACCAACGTGATCATGGCGGAACTGACCCCGGAAGAGTTGCGCGATTTTTGGAGCGCGCCGCGTTGTCACGTGTGCGAGAGACCGTTCGGACCGGAGGATCAGCGCGCGCGCGATTACAGTCATCTCACCGGGCGTTACAGAAGTCCCGCGCATCCGCGCTGCAACTTGAGTTACAGAGATTCGTACGTCATTCCCGTGTTTTTTCACAATCTGTCGGGTTACGACGCTCACTTCATCATCAGAGATCTGGCCAACGGCTTCGAGGGTAGAATAGATCTGCTGCCGATCACCAAGGAGACGTACCTATCGTTCACGAAGATCGTGAAGGACGCGTCGGGCGACGGATGGAGAAAGTGCGCGAAGCTGCGATTCGTGGACTCGTTCAGATTTCTCGGCGAGAGTCTCGATAGACTGGCGTCGTATCTCGACAAGAGCGAGATGCGAATCGCGCGGTCGGAGTTTTCGGGGCTCGACGAGGAGGATTTCGACCTGCTAACGCGCAAAGGCGTGTTTCCGTACGAGTACGTCGACAGTCTCGACAAGCTGCTGGAGACGGAGTTACCGCCGCGACAGTCCTTCTACAGTTCGTTGACCGGCGAGACCGCGACCGGTAGCGATTACGAGCGCGCGCGCAACGTCTGGCGGCGTTTCCGCGTCGAGAGTCTCGGCGAGTACAGCGATCTGTACCTGAAGACCGACGTGCTTCTTCTGGCGGACGCGTTCGAAAATTTTCGCGACACCTGTATCGAGAGTTACGGGTTGGATCCGGCGCATTATTACACTCTGCCGGGATACGCGTGGGACGCTATGCTGAGATACACCGGCGTGCGATTGGAACTGTTGACCGACATCGATATGGCGTTGTTCGTGGAGCGTGGCGTGCGCGGCGGTCTCAGCCAATGTTCGAACAGGTACGCGCGGGCCAACAACAGGTACGCGCCGTCGCACGATCCGTTGCGACCGTCGACGTACCTCATGTACTTCGACGTAAACAATCTGTACGGCTGGGCGATGCGCGAGCCGTTGCCGTGCGCGGAGTTTCAGTGGGTCGACGACCCGGAGAGCTTCGACGTGACCTCCGTGACGTCAGACTCCGCTATCGGCTACATCCTTGAGGTCGATCTTGCGTATCCGCGAGAGCTCCACGACGCTCACAGGGACCTTCCGTTCTGCCCGACGCGCGATAAGCCTCCTGGAAAACGGTGCGATAAGCTCCTCGCCACGCTGTTCGACAAGTCGCGTTACGTGTTGCACTACCGCAATCTGCAGCAATGCGCGCGACACGGATTGCTCGTCACGAGGATTCACCGCGTTCTGCGGTTCGCGCAATCCGCGTGGCTTCGCGGGTACATCGAGCTCAACACGGGATTCAGGACTCGCGCTAGCAACGACTTCGAGAGAAATTTCTACAAGTTGATGAACAACGCGGTCTTCGGTAAGACCATGGAGAACGTGCGAGAGCACGTGGACGTGCGTCTCGTGACGCGCTGGGACGGGAGATACGGCGCGAAGGCTCTGATCGCGAGACCGAGCTTTCACAGCCAAAGCGTCTTCGCGGAGGATCTTGTCGCCGTCGAGCTGCGCAGGCTCGAGGTGAAGCTCTGCAAGCCGATCTACGTCGGGATGTGCGTTCTCGAGATATCGAAGACGCGCGTGTACGATTTTCACTACGACTACATGGTGCCGTTGCACGACGGGAGATGCAAGATAATGTACACGGACACCAACAGTCTCGTGTACCTCCTCGAGTGCGACGACGCGTACGAGGACATGAAGCGCGACATTGCCAGATTCGACACGAGCGGTTACCCCGAGACCAACGCGTACGGCATGCCGCGCGCGAACGAGAAGATACCGGGCCTCATGAAGGACGAGAACGACGGCGCCGTCATGACCGAGTTCGTGGGGCTCAGATCGAAGATGTACGCCACGAGGGTAGCGGGGAGGAGCGACACAAAGAGGGTGAAGGGCGTCAAGAGGAACGTGGTCGCGAGAACGATAGCGTTCGAGGACTACATGCGGTGTCTCAACGACCAGATGGAGCAGTCGAGGCGCCAGTCGTGCATCCGCTCGAGATTGCACCAGGTGCGCACCGTGTCCGAGCTGAAGCTCGCGCTCAGCCCCTACGACGACAAGCGATTCGTCGTCCCCGGCTCGTTCGACACTCTTCCGTGGGGACATTACGGGATACCGCGCAAGGAGGAGGCGTGAAGTTTATTGTTATTGTTATTGTTATCATCGTAGTTTTACAGGGGTCCTTGGAGGTGGATATACGAATAATGCCATAGAGAATCGCCGAGGTACGCGCAAAGACGGGGATCGACTTTCGAGAAATATCCTCGAGCCCATAACTTTTGATGCAACTGTCACGGAAATTTTCGAAAACGTCGGCCAATAACAAGACATCAGTTTTGAGGTAAAGATCGCTGTACTCGCCTAGTGTTCGAAAATTTCCGTGACAGTTGCATCAAAAGTTATGGGCTCGAGTACTTTTTTTGTCTTTGGTGACACGAGGTTTATTGTCTCGAAAAAAACTGAAGAAGCCTTACACAATTGTTTAGAAGACGCTGAATCAAATATATTAAAGGTTGCGTCAAGACTGTTTAAGAGAGACGCGTGAACCTTTAGCGTGTTTGATTTAGTGTCTTCTAAACAATTGTGTAAGGCTTCTTCAGTTTTTCGAGATATAAAGGTTCTTGAGGATATCTCTCGAAAATCGATCCCCGCCTTTGCGCGTACCTCGACGATCCTCCGCGGCGTTGTTCGTATATCTTGAAACGCAAAGAGGTTCGCTCGCGTCAACGGGGAAACTTGTCTCGTTTCGCGGGAGATCGTTGGAGAGGTCCGAGTCGCGTGAACTCTTTCGCCAGTGAGGGTGGGGACGACGCGGAAAACCGTATTTGATACGGTCGTAAAAATATGCGCGTCCGACTTATCGCCGCCTCTATTCAATTTTTTCGAGGCTATCGTTGAGTCTGTTTTCGCGCATACGCAGAATTCGCTCGACCGATCGTCCTATCCGCCGATGAAGCAACCGTGTTTCGCGTTCGCAAAAAAGTTCATTTCCCTTCGAATGAGTTAATTTTACGTACGTTGTCCGTTGTTCGGTCTAACCGAAGTTCACTTTTGATATGGACTGTGCGACGCGTATATTTTTTGCAGCAACCTGCGGAGTTAGGAAATAGCTATATATAAATATCTCGTACAGGACACGACGCGTCGCCAGTAGTAGCTGGATCGGAAAATTTAGAACGAAAAAACCTCCACGTGCGCCATCGCGTTACACTCGAATCTGTCTCGCGGGGATTCTTCAGCTGAGTATTTTGAACGATCGTTATAGACGTTTAAACACGTCAAAATCGGATAACTCGAGAGAAAAGATTCATCGCCGTTCGAGCGAAATCTAACCTGACCGCTCGGGAAGACACGTCCGTAACACTCGTTCAAAATATCTAGTCGGAGAATCGTGCGACACAGATTCGAGTGTAGCGCGATCGCTCGTCGCGGTTTTTCCGTTCCGACCTTTTGTTCCAGCTTCCGTTTCGTCGGCGACGTATCGCGTCCTGTACGAGATGTTTTGTATCTCCGCTTTCTAACTCCCGATTGCCGCAAAAACACGCGTGTCGCACGGTGCGTACCGAGATTGAATTTTGGAGGATCGGACAACGGACGACGTACGTAAAAACCTTAACTCGTCCGAAGGGGAATGAACTTTTTTCGCGAGCGCGACACGCGTTTGGTTCATCGGCGGATCGAAGGATCGACTGAGCGGGCTTCGCGTATGCGCAAAACGAGATCGGCGATAGCCTCGAGAGGATCGACGAGAGGCGCCGATTGCACGGATGCACGTATATTTTCGCTCGGTGTCGAAAACGGTTTTTCTGCGTTTTCCTCGTTCTCTCTGGCGAGAGAGTTCGACGATTCGGATCCCTCCGACGAATTTTCGACGAATCTAGGCAGGTTCCCCGTTGCCGCCCGCGAACTTTTTTCTTTCGCGTTTCGAGATATACCGGAAGCTCGCGAGATAAGAGAGAGATATCGCGTGTACGTTTTAATTACGAATAAATATACCGTCGCTGAAAA
>JASTWR010002118.1:0-26197 GCA_030770355.1 Harpagoxenus sublaevis
TTTTTATTGGCATTTACATTGTTAGATAGGAAATTACAACTAATATGTAAGTACTTGGTGTTTTGCTGGATATATATGTATATGTATATATAGATTTAATATTCTCTTATTATTAGTACGTTTCACGAACACACTCTTTATATCATATATATATCTTCTTCTTGAAGTTTGCCTCGTGACGTGATTCACCGCTATATCGCTTGTTTAACTTCATAGTAAAGATTCAATTTTTAAAACATTAAAAGACATTTTCGTAAATAAGAAAGAAGGAAAAAAGGAAGAAAGGAAATAAGGAAATAAGAGGAAGAATTATATTTTGATTCATTCAATGTAAGTAATTTGTTTTTTCTTTCATTACGGTATAAAAATATATATAATAGGAATGTAATGGAATGTGAGACAGAGAGTTAAGAGAAAGCGAGTAAGAATAGAAGAAAATTTTCTAGAATGAGAGAGAATGATTAGAAAATAAAATAAAGTAAAATAAAAAAAATGAAATGAAGTGAAACAGATTCAGGGAGTAAGAATATGAATTAAAGAGAATGGATGAGGATGACAGTGTATAATTGGAAATGAATAAAATTGTATGAGAATTAGAATAATCTTTCTCGAGCTTCTTGAAAGAACTCATGAGGATTATTCTTGTGATATGTCAGGGTTTGTACTCATCCATTCTGAAGTACAACAAAGTTGGTTACAAACTCGGTACTGTGTCACTTGTTAAGATCCGCAGTAACTGATATATTTAAAAATACATTTTACAGATATATATTCCTCTCAAACCATCTTAACGTATGTTATGATGTTTTGAGATAAATATGTGTGTAAAATGTATTTTTAAATGTAAAATAGATTATTACACTGAATATATTAATTATATCTTTATTGTGAATACAAAATGTCAAAGAATTCTTAAATCAGTGATTTTATGACAAATGTCGAAATTGAAAGTATTACCAATATAATATTTCAAATTAAAAATAAGCTTTAATTTATTAAAAACAATAAAAAAATAAATAATTTATTACATTTCTTTTAAGTTTCTAAAATATTATATATATATATATGTATGTATATATAATATTTTAGAAACATGTATATTATATATATCTATATATTATACATTATAATATATTTTATGCATTTTTTAATATTAATTAATGTGTGTTAAAAATAATGTAACATTAAAAACATAACATAGACATAAAAATATAATAAAAACATAAAAATCATAATATAAACTTAACATTTACACATACATATGCATACACACATATATACACCACATATTACATATATACTACATATATATATATATATGTATATATATATATATATATATATATATATAACATATATACATACATATATGATTTACGTGATATTAAACATGGTTTGAGATAAATATGTCTACAAAATATACAATTTTTAAATGTATTTTAAATATATAGTAGATTACATTATGCTGAATATATTTCTTATATCTTTATTCTTTATACAGAATGTCAAAGAATTCTAAATTATTGATTCCGAGTCGGATTAGAAGATTACGATGATTTAGATGACATAGATATAACAAAAGTTAATATTAAAGGAAAAGTAAAAATTAATGACGAAATAGAGGAAGAAAATGTTGAGGAGTTTGATGATGCAATAAATTTATTAACATCTAATGAAGACATTGACTCTATAAAAATGTTTGATTCAACAGTGTAAGTACATATTGTATTTACTAATATATATTCATAATATAAAAATAAATTTAATTATATAAAATAAATTTAATTTTAAAAATAAATTTAATTATTATATATAATTTTATTCAACAAATATAAATTAATAATGAATTAATTTATTATAATATGGATAATAATTTGTTTTTTAATTGATATTATAGTGGAGTAATAGGATATATTGACGGCATAGAGGCTCCTCGGTCTGTAGGTGATCAAAAACAATACAAATTTTTTAAATTTTATATTAATAACGGTAATGGAAGAAGAATTCAAGTAGTTGCATGGAATGATGAGATAGAGCGGATTGAACAACAGATAAAAACTAATATTGTAAGTGTCCTCAATTTTTAAGATTAAAGATAAGTTTTTATTTATTAATTACTATTGTATACTGAAATTAAATTTTAACTGATGTTTTTTGGACATTAAATGATAAAACATTTAATAATTTATTACATTCTTTTTTCCAAAAAGTTAACATTAAAAACATAATATAAACTTAATAAAAACATATAAACTTAACTTAACAATTTGCTTATAATTAGATTGTAGATTTAGACGGAGTACAAGCAAGGACACCTAAAGTAGCAATGTACAATAACGGAAATGTTCCATTTGAGTTACACGTTAGAGGCAATACTGTTTTAACAATATTAGGAAAATATAATCCTTCCAATATATTGAATAATAATCCTCAGGAAATTGAATTTAAAGATATTTTAAATACTTCTGAACGTGTCAGTAAGTTTTATTAATGAATATTTTAAAGATACAATTAAACTATATATATATTTTTTAATTGTATATATATATACATATACAGGGTGTCCCATTTTAACTTAGACAGCTGAATAACATGAAAAATTGGAGATACGGAAAAATGTTTCAGACAAAAGTTGTATGGTCTAAAGGGGGACATAAGATGGTGGCAATGATTTGACCCTCTATGGTCGTTTGAAGCTCACGTGAACGTCACCTTCAATTTCTTAAATGGAACCCCCTATATTGTAGTATATCGTTTGAAAGGGCATAAAATAAGAAAAATTTTGGCGCAAACCAGAGGTCGATACGTTGACCCGTTGGGAGTTATTTAGGGTCAAAAATTGACTTTTTCCAAATTTGACTTTAAATAACTCCCGAACGGATCAACGTATCGACCTCTGGTTTGCGCTAAAATTTTTCTTATTTTATGCCCTTTAAAATGATATACTACAATATTGGGGGGGTTCCATTTCAAATTTTTGAGTTGCAGTCCCCTGGGACACTAAAAAATTTTAAGTAAAACCCCATATTGTAGTATACCATTTGAAAGGGCATAAAATAAGAAAATTTTTGGCGCAAAACCAGAGGTCGATACGTTGATCCGTTCGGAAGTTATTTAAAGTCAAATTTGGAAAAAGTCAATTTTTGACCCTAAATAACTGCCGAACGGATCAACGTATCGACCTCTGGTTTGCGCCAAAATTTTTCTTATTTTATGCCCTTTTAAACGATATACTACAATATAAGGGGTTCCATTTAAGAAATTGAAGGTGACGTTCAACGTGAGCTTCAAACGACCATCCAAAGTTAAATCATTGCCACCATCTTATGTCCCCCTTTAGACCATACAACTTTTGTCTGAAACATTTTTCCGTATCTTCCATATTTTTCATGTTATTCAGCTGTCTAAGTTAAAATGGGACACCCTGTATATATATATATATATATATATATATATATATATTATATATATAAAGTGCTTGTTAATTGTGCCATTGATTATCAGTTTTAAAATAGTTTTGATACTTTTGCGTGTTTATATGCGTGTAAATGTGCTTTTGTTAAACTTTCTTTAATCAATAACTCAAATATTTAATTGTTTTAATGCTTTCCAGTATTAAAGGGATTTCTAAAAGTAATTTTGGCGCGGTATATAATAATAAACTTAATAAAAAAATTGGTTGTGGAGCCATCACGGATGGAAATTATAAAATTGAAATACACATTTTAAATTTTGATTTAAAAAAATATTTACAAAAAAAATTTAAAGAGGAGATAAAATAGAAGTTGTTGGGAATGTACAAAATACAGGTATTATTATTGTACAATAAGTCTGATTATCAAATTGTCTGATAATAAACTTATTAACTATTAAAATGATTATAAAAAGGTATAGAAAATTCTTTTATTCAATCTGAGATTATTTACATAAAACAGATATGGCTATATTTATTATCGGACATCCTACGTTTGTCTTTAAGTCTTTTTTGAGTATTATTATTATTTTAATTTTTTGTAGCTGATCCTCCATATTAATAGTAACATGTATTGAGGATATAAAAAAAATTGGAAGGACGTATGTCTTTAGGACAATTGGTAAAGGGGATACAAACTCCTAAGAAAAGAAAACTGGATGATGATTTATTACAGCAGGTATAATCCTAAAAAATATTAAGGTTTCTGTCTACTCGCTACATCCGCCTAATTGTAATTGATTTAGTACATTTGTAAATACCGAACACTTTGGTTTTAATAATCACAAAATAACCACAAAATTAAGGTGACAATAAACAATAATAACTATAATAACAATAAATAATAAATAATAATAATAAATAATAAACAATTTTATATTATTTTATTTTTCAGGGGCAGAACAAGGCTGTACCTTCAACATCAAATTTTTGAAAAAAAATTTGTAATTAATGAATTTATGATTTTGTTGTATTTATTAAGATGTTCAATGTTTTTAAATTGTTATTCTTAAAAATAAATTATAAATAAATTAAAAATAAATTAATTAATTATAAGAGTTTAAAAATTAATTGTTTAGTAAATATATATATAATAATATATAGATATATATACATACATGAATGAGTAATATATTAAGTAGATAAGAGAAAAAAGAAAAAAAATAGTAAACAAATAAATAAACAAAATATAATATAATAAATAATAATAATTATAGCTTAAAACAGTACAAGAAAGTGCAAAGAAGAAAACAAGAAAAAAAAAATATAGGACACAAATAAGTTAATAGATCGAATATAATTTATAAGTTTGTACATTTCTTATTTCTTCTTAAAGGAGCCTATGTTTAAACAAACAATACACACATATTATTTTATTTAAACATTTTTAAAAATGTTTAATATAACTTATATATATATATATATATATATATATATATATATATACACACACACATATATATGTATATATATATATATAAGTATATATATATGTATATAAGTAAAAAAATATATTTGTTTTATATCACAGTAAACAAATTTAATTATAAATTACTATTACTACTACACTATTAACTTCTTGATGCATGATGATATGAGCGATGCATGACAGCATTGATGACAGCCGCTCACGAAGTAAGCGCACCAAAAGAACCAATCGGCATCGCGGAAAAGAGCCAACAATAAACTTCGAGACTTTCGAGAAGACTTCGAGAGATGCGAGTATCGATTTAACATGCCTTTTTTTAGAAAGGATTAATGAAGAACGATTAAAAAAGACGGGATAATTTGTTTGAGAGTGGGATCTCGTGGGACTTTTGACTTCTGTATATTTTATTGTTTGTGATTTAACTGGAAACGATAATAAAACGATATTTTAAATGCTCCTATAATTTAATAACAATCAAATTTTATTGCATTTTATTTACATAGTTGATATTTACTTACTTTCAGTTGTTGATTCCATTTGACGAAATTAAAATAACTAAAAACACAAAGAAATGGAGCGCGATTGAAAATTACGTTTACTTGCGTTCGGAGCGAGCTCCCGTTGTGACGCGCTCGACGCTCAGATTAAAATAGATTTCGAGAACCAGGTATGTCCATATGACCCTCAAAAACGATCGTTTCTAACGATAAAGATATCAACCTAACTATTTAGGGACTTAAAAGTCCCCAAATTGAAACTTTGATTTAGGGAGTTTTGGCCACGTTTTTGGCATTTGGGACCACTGTGCGGCGGCGGCGGCGGCGGCGGCGGCGGGCCCTACCCCTAACGCGGTACACCTCCCCCGCGCGGACCCTACGCGACACCCCTCCCCCGCGCGGACCCTACGCGGCACCCCTCTCCCCCGCGGACCCTACGCGACACCCCTCCCCCGCGCGGACCCTACGCGGCACCCCTCCCCCGCGCGGACCCTACGCGGCACCCCTCCCCCGCGCGGACCCTACGCGACACACCTCCCCCGCGCGGACCCTACGCGGCACCCCTCCCCCGCGCGGACCCTACGCGGCACCCCTCCCCCGCGCGGACCCTACGCGACTCTAACGCGGCACCCCTCCCCCGCGTCACGTCAACACCCCTCACCCTCCTTTGTAATATGAGACGCCGCCTGTGCCGTCGTCCACCTCGCCCTCGGTTACCCCCCCGCCCCTCACCCCCCCTCATTGCCCCATGGGTCGGAACCGGGATATTATCCCTACTGACACGTCACAGAACGAACCTGTTCGTTCCTGTTTATTCTTTCCTCTTACCAAGTCATAAACCCTTCGCTAAAAAAAAAAGATCAGTTGCGGCTCACCGCAGTGCGACCTGTGCTTGCCGCTCCGTACAGACTTCCCCCTCCTCCCTCACAAAGGGACCACTTTCAGCCACGTGCCTCGCAACGCGAAGAGAAGCGAACATGTCCATTCCTATTTCTCCCCCCTCCCTCTCGTGGTCACTCTGGAAATCTCTCTTCGACCTCCGCCATATTGACGTGCTGGCTCAGCGTCGCCCACCACGCGCTACTCCAAAATTCCGCCATCTTTGCCGCGCAACCCTAACCCCATCCACCACGTGCTAACCGAAAATTCCGCCATCTTTGAGCGTCGTCCACCACGTGCTACCCCCCAAAATGACCCAAAGCAGGTTAGGGGGAAAGCCAATCAGAACCCGGGGAAGCTATGGCTCTCCAATCAGAACGCAACATTTAATTAACAATTACCCCCTCCCCCTTTTGCGTCAGCCAATCAGAGCCCCCAGACGTCACGTGGTCAGACCGTCTGGCCACGCTCCCGGCGCCGGAGGGGTCGGTGGTGGGGGTTTGTTTTGACGGGCCATGGCTTCCTACATACTACTTACGAGGTACTCGAAGTGAAATTGTAAATCTTTCCATTAAGTTTAGTTCCTTTTGGAAATATTTTATAAATTTTTCTTTAACACAAAACATGCGAGTCTTTCCAGAAGAAATTGAATTTATAAAATTTTTATTAGATATGGGAGATGGGAAGTTAAATGATTCTAATAATAATATACAAATTCCTGAATGTTGTATAGCACCATCTGACGCAGATATTGTTAAAAATGTATATAGCGACTTAATAAAAAAAAACAAAGATTTTGATGCAATAGCTAAATGTGCAATACTTTCGGCGAGAAATATTGATGTAGATGAAATTAATAAACAAGTTGTTGAATTATTAAATATAACAAAAGAACGAATTTATACAAGTATAGATAGCGCTGTAAATTGCGGTGATAATGGTGATATTTGTGAATCTTTATTACCAGAATACTTAAATAGTTTGTCTCCACCATCTCTACCTCCTCATGAATTGCGTTTAAGACCAAATTGTATCATTATGTTAATAAGAAATCTCAATATCAATGAAGGACTTTGCAATGGTACTAAATTAATGATTATAGAACTTGCAGATCATTTACTAAAATGCAAAATTTTAACGGGTGACAGAACAGGAGATATTGTTTTTTTAAATCGTATAACATTGTATTGTGAAAATATGTATCCTTTTACATTTTTAAGAGAAGACAATTTCCAATCAAGATAGCTTTTGCTATGACGATTAACAAGTCACAGGGACTGTTAAGTAGAGACCTCGTAGATTTCTCGCGAGAAGAGGAGGGGCGATACTTGAATAACGAAAACGCAATGGAATAGTTTTAATAAATTTATCAGGCAGAACTACTCGGTGAAATACCAGCATTTGCTGCTCGGACAAGGGAAAACTGGCCGAAAAACCTTGTCAGTATTCGATACAAATAGTAAACATCATACAAAAAATATAAAAACACAGTTGAAAAGGCAATAATACAAAAGGATCAAGCATAATTCAAAATACACATAAATATTGGTGAATACTTACGAGATAAAGCAAGACTTAATAAAATTAATAAATCTCCTTTAAAGTTATAATTATTTAATATTAATATCACTCGAACTAAAGTGAAAGCTGTATTGAAATAAAGTAATAGTTGAATCATTAATACTTAATCAAAGAATATGATAGTTAAAGTGGAATTATGACTTTTCACTGATAATTGGCAAATAAATATATAAAGTCAAGCAATAATACGTAACACCACTCAATTTGAGCAGCTAGAATTAATAATAAATAATTCAAGCAAGAATAATAATAACTCGAGAGTATCCAGAGAAATATAGCAGATATCACACATAAAGATATTCACATAATAGAATAAAGTATTTCGCAACGCAGTGAATCAATCACACAAACTAATCTTAACTCAAATGAAAGTATATCGCAAATTATTATAGAGAATGTAGCTCGCAATAATAGTACTCCAAAATTGTGCGCAATTGAAAGTAGAAAGTATAATGCAAGAATATAATACAATAAAGAGATGCAGAAAAAAATATAATCTAACTTGCTTATAATCGCAATTAATAATGAATAATCGCTACGAATCCGATCCGGTTGTTATGAATATACTTAAACGAAAGTACGTATTAATTTACGAAAAGACTATTGGCCGTAAAGTTTAACGTCATGACGGAAGTGGAAATTATGCATCAGAATTGATGCTCTGTAAGCAATCTCACTGCTGAATTAGGGAACGTGACGAAACACAGATCCTTTCTTTCTTTTTAGAAATAAATCAGTTTACCTTTATCTGACGTAAAGTATCTTATTCGAATAACCCGAGAGATTTCTCTCGGTTTACCTTCCTTTGTGAAAACGTCGCAATTGGCGATCATCAAAATTGAAGTCCATTTCGCAGAAAACATTCACAGATATATATCAAGGGAATCGTCCTTCCTTCCTTCTTTGACTCAATCTCCTGATTGAGAATAATCTCAATAGTGATCCTTGTATCGTTATCTACGCAGTTTTTAGAAGATATGACGCAATACTTGTTTATCGGAAAAACGTGCTTTTGCACCGGCGTCTGACGAAACAGTGGCAGATCCGCGCTTTCTTCTCGACGCGTTCACGTGACCACGTTGTCAAGGCACGTACGCCAGGCCCATGGCACTTGTTGCGCAGCAGCGCGCAAGATGTCTTGATAGTGCGTGTGAGCGTCGAGCAATCGAGAATCGAATCGCGTCGTGTAGCGTTGGCTAGTTACGACCGCGATACTTAAACTCTAAACAGGGACAGACGTTTGATAGAGTAGAACTAGATCTTCGCAAAGATGTTTTTAACCATGGACAACTTTATGTCGCTTTTTCGCGAGTTCGTTCCTAGCAAGCATTGAAAGTTTATTTAGGTAATCAACGAGATAACAGAAATGTTAAGAGAACTATGTATAAGAAATATATATTTAATACACATTACGTAACAAGAAAAATGTAGGTACATAAGAAAAAAGGGCATATATGGTAAATAAATTAAATAGAAAGTATTTAATAACATTATTTTAAATTAAATATTTATAAATTGCATATGTTACAGGGATTTTGTAAAATTTGTTTTCTTGTAAAATCTCTAGAAATATTATGGAATAAATAAAAAATTTTACGTGGAAAGTTGTGGAAACCTATGTGGAACTATTTTATATTATGAATGAACACTGTACTTTCAAGTAGAACAAAAATAGAAGTGGATACAGACTCCATATAATGAATAAGTAGATATTTTTTTTATTTAATCCGCAATATTTTAATTTTTTACTCCACAGTATTTCTAGAAATTTTGAAAAAAAACAAATTTTATAAAATCCCTGTAATACATATAAAAATAAAAATTATTATATTAAAGTTATTATTCAGTGTTATTAATTACAAGTATTATATTTATAAATAGTACAAGTTATATATAATCTTAACGTGAACATTATTAAAGATAATATTATTATATCATTAAACATATTTAAATTTTATATTTTTATTTTTTATTTTTTTTTTTGCTTCCTCATAGAGGAAGCTTTGTTTTCATAAACTTTGTATATGGACCTTTGATCGTATATAAAGCTAGGTCTAATCAACCAAATATTAAAGAAAAATATATAAAATAGGGGTAGAAAAGACCAAAGAAAAAATTGTTTTTTAGTTTTTGATGCCAATGTGTTCAGAATGTTCTAAAACGTCAAAAAATTGCCTTTAAAAAAAATGTCCGTATGTAAGTATGTATGTGCAGATTTGATGTCTGTGGTTGCTCTAACTTCCGCAAATATTGAGATATCGGGCTGTTTTTTTATAGAAATGTTCGTGGTTGCATTAACTTCAGCAAATATTGAGATATCGGGCCGATTTTTTTTTAATCAATAAAGTATGATTTAAGAAAGGTTAATATTGAATTTGGCGATAATCGGTAAAAGGGTTCTTTTTTTTAAAAATTTTTAATTTTTTTAGAAATGTCCCTGGTTGCTCCTTTTGCACAGTTACTCTTTACATCCTTGCGCAAAACATAGGCTACTACGGAATCTCGATTATTCACTTACCGATCAGCTACTTTATTCCTTGGTTTTTCCGGGCGTTTTTTCGGGACTTTCTCATATATATGTAAGTCACTTGTAAGGAACTTAAATGGAGGGAGGTTCGGTTTAAGGATCAGCACGCAAGATGCAGTAATCAACTGTAATATTAATGATGTGTACACATTAGCGAAGGCCTGAGATATTGCAGTAGCGAAGGCCTGAGATATTACAGTAGACGAGTAAACTTAAAACTAACCTGAATCAATACAATTGCCGATAGCAAGCCTTTATCTACCTCCGTATGATAACATCAATGCTCTCAGCTCGGAGTCTTGTTACATACTGGCTCTCACGCACGAGTCGACCAGCGGCGACAAAGCCAAGCTTGATACTTACAAGCTTACATCCCCCCTTTTAAGACCGAGGGTACACTCCATCGGAATGAGGCACCAGCTTGCTAGCATGAAAGATATTTGACTCATTTTTTCTAAATCTACTATCTAACAAAAACATTACATCAGAAATTTTATCTTTAATTCTAAAAGGACCTGCTCTAATTGGATCTGTTTTATCTTTGTTCAATTTATTGACGCTTTGTACATAGACTAAATCTCCTACTTTATAATCTATCCGTTTTACATTCTTATCGTAATATTCCTTATTCTGATTGTGAATTTCTTTAGAATTTCTAAAAGCTATTTTCCTATTGTTTACCAAATTTGTTAAATTATTATCGTTTACTTCATCGGGTAAAAATGAATAGTTTTGTCCTGTCAGCAGATAATTAGGGGTGAATCTGGTCGAACTGTGAATTGTGTTGTTGTAATCTTTTACACATTCCTTTGCTACCTGAGGCCATGATTTATTTTTATTCTCATGAATTTTACATCGTATTCTGTTTACCAAAGTCTGATTTGTCCTTTCGTTTAGTCCATTAGAAAACGAACAATCCACTGCTGTAAATACCAATGCTACTTTCTGTTTGTTTAAATATTGCTTAAACTGTGCCGAGTTTATACCAGGATACTGATCTGATAAGACTAATTTAATACTCCCATCTTTTCCTACTTTCTTAACTAATTTTATGAAATCCTTTGCCGCTTGAGTCTTTGAAGTTATTATGTACGCGAATCTTGTGAAATGATCCACCGCCAAATGTAAATATTTTTTTGTACTTTTATTGCCTTTGAAACCTCCTATTGTGTCTATAGACACTATTTCGAGGGGTTCCTTTGCTGGACCGAGTTGAGACAACGGTGCTTTAAAGCAGCCTATTCTTGATTTGTTTTTTATGCAAGTTTCACAAGATTTACAAGTCAATCTTATGTGTTTATACATATTTTTAAAATAAAATTTTTGGCCAAACGTTAAAATTAAATGTTTTGTGCCTATATGACCCTGATCCACATGTATATCGGTAATAAGCGACTTTCCAAATTCTTCAGTGATCCATATTTTCTCTCTATTATTTAAAATTTTATAAATTATATCATCTTTAGTAATGCATTTATCGTCGGTTTTTAACAGTTTCTGATTTTCTTTGATATCGTTCAATTTCAATAAATTTGAAGTTTTGATCGCGGAATCGTTATCTGTATCCTCGTGTGATTCCAAAACCGGATTTCTAGACAAACAATCGGCTTCAATATTGTCTTTACCCGGATTGTATACAATTTCGAAATCAAAATGTGAAATGTAATTCAAAATCTGCACTAGTTCCATATCATTACTTTTTTTTATATTGAAATTTTCCAGGGGTCTGTGGTCTGTAAATATCAAAAACTTTTTCCCCAACAATTGAAATTGCCAATATAAAATGGCTTCTTTAATGGCTAAACATTCTATAAAAATGGCTTTCTTCTTTTTCTGGGCCTCTGTCAACTTTCTAGAGAAGAAAAACACCGACTTCAAGGAATTATCTTCTTGTGGCTGCTTCAATATTGCTCCAACTCCTTCAATACTTGCATCCGTGAAAATAAATATTGGAGCCTCTGGATCAAAAATTGCCAAAGCGGGAGCTGTACACAAATGTTCTTTTGTCGAATTAAAACTGTTCCTACACTCTTCAGACCAATCGAAAGATACTTTATTTCTTAACAAATTTCTCAAAGGATCCAGTAAGACAACATGATTTGGTATAAACTTCAAATAAAAATTAATCTTGCCCAAAAATTGTCTAACTTGTGTTTTTGTTTTGGGTGTGGGAAACTTCTTAATGGCCACTAAATTATCATTTATTGGTTTAATCCTATTGCTTCCAATTTCGTGTCCCAGATATGTTATCCTTTCTTGGGCGAACTTACATTTATTTTTATTTAATTTAAAACCTTGTTCATATAGTGCTTGCAGTACTTTCTCTACATGGTATACATGCTCTTCGTAAGTCTTAGAGAACACCAATATATCGTCTATATAATTTACAGCGTAAGCATCTAACTTGTTTTTTCTTATCACACCTGCTAAAACTCTTTGAAAAATAGCAGGAGCGGACTTCAACCCAAAGGGTAAACATTTCCACTGCCAGTGTCCGTGATGCGTCACAAAAGCCAACTTATATCTATCCTTTGCACGCACCGGAATCGACCAGAACGCCGAATTCACATCCAATTTTGTAAAGAACTTACAATTTCTGGCGCGTATAGTGAGGTCATCTATCCTTGGAAAGGGCTGACTTTCTGGCACGACTATTTTGTTTAACTCTTTAAAATCAATACATAGGCGTGATCTTTTTCCTTCTTCTCTCTTGAAAACCATGGTTACCGGGGCTGCATAGGGACTGCTTGACTCCTCTATTAAACCTGCATTTAACAAATCTTCTACTTGTTTCTCTATTTCTAATTTATCTTTAAACGAGCATCTATAAGGTTTCTTTGAAATATATCTATTTTCTGTCAGTTTCACTGTGGCTTCATACTCCTTTACTGTTCCTATATCGAACTTTGATTTGGCAAAGATTATTTCCTTTTTTTTTATAATATTCTCCATTCTATTAGTACTTATTTCATTAATGTTATTTTGCTTATCTAAATTTTTTTTTTCTTGTTTCTGTGATATAATCAAATTTTCATCCTGACAGAGCTTGAATTTTTTTATTAAGTCTAGTCCTAATAGAAATTCACAATCAAAGCCTTCCTTAACGATGAAAAACTGAAAATCCTCTTCTAAGTTACAAATTTTAATACGTATTGTTACAATCCCCTCCGTTTTCGCCGTTCCTGCTACTCCTTTAATGGTATCTCTCCCACCTATTAACTGTTTAATATTTCTTTTATCATTCAAAAATGTACTACTAACTAAAGAAACATTGGATCCGGAGTCATATAAACCTGTTGCTGGGCAACCATTTGCAAAGATCTTAATTTTAATAAGTGGGAGGACTATTCGTTTTTTGTCTCCTCATAACTTGCTACTACTTCCTGTATTTCATTATTGTTTGTAACCTTGATATTTTCGTTTTTTAAATTTTTAATTTGCCTGTCTTTATTACGGCATGCACTTTCTGGATGAAATCTATTTTTGAAACCTAACCTATCGCAAATGCTACACGGTCTTTTTTCATTTAGAGTTCTTTTGTTTACATTATCATTTTTCGATTCGTTAATCTTACCGAATTGTTTTAATTTTGACATTAAATTTTCTATGTTTATAATGGATTTCCTATCTAACTTATTTTGGATAAAATTTGGTAGGCTAATTACAATCATGTTAATTTGTGTGTTTATGGACAGGCTATCATCCGCTTCTAACAATAATCTTCTTTTCTTCAATGCATATTCTAGTAGCGAGCCATTATAGAACTTAAAGTTATAAGCATACGTTATATCTGTCCAGGATTGTGCAGAGAAGGTATCAATAAAGGCGTTATTCCACGCCTCCCAATTTAGCAAGGAGGTTTGTTTGATAAATACATTATACCAATCTAATGCAGATTTCTCTAAAAACAATCTTAATACTTCCGCGTATTTATTTTGGGTAATCCCCACTCTGTCACATTCCTGCCCAAATAAATTAATCCAAACACTCGCATTAGTATTTTCACCGTTGAATTTTCCGATCACTATATCCTTTATCAGAGAGCTTGTTTTCCTTTCGAATGTTATTGCTGACTCTCTGCTTACATTTGACTCTTGCTCTGAGGTCTTCTCAAGTTCCTCAGATAGAGTCAGTACGACGTTGCGAAATTTATTGCGAGCCTTTAAGCTTTTAACGACATTTTTCACAATTGGAGTTTCAAAAAGCTGTTTATGTTGAGCACTAGTCTGCTTATCTGCTGGGAACAAAAATTTTTCCTCTTTGCCAAGCAGCTGAATTCTTTTCACCTTAACTACGGTGCTTCTCGCATCTGCACCAGCCTCCGAGACAAAATAAAACCTTGCTTTATTCTCCATTGTATTGATTTGTAAGTCACTTGTAAGGAACTTAAATGGAGGGAGGTTCGGTTTAAGGATCAGCACGCAAGATGCAGTAATCAACTGTAATATTAATGATGTGTACACATTAGCGAAGGCCTGAGATATTGCAGTAGCGAAGGCCTGAGATATTACAGTAGACGAGTAAACTTAAAACTAACCTGAATCAATACAATTGCCGATAGCAAGCCTTTATCTACCTCCGTATGATAACATCAATGCTCTCAGCTCGGAGTCTTGTTACATACTGGCTCTCACGCACGAGTCGACCAACGGCGACAAAGCCAAGCTTGATACTTACAAGCTTACATATATATATTTTGCTATAATTTCTGTCAGCGCAGAAATATAGGCCGGTATTCATACTTAGACTTTATATTTAAAACAGTCTTAAGTAATGTCTTAAGATGTTAATACGGCTCTTGTGATTAGTTCATGACATCTTACCGATTATGAATACGGGCCGTAGTGTATTAACAGTTCGTAAATGTCAGATTTGTAATTCCTATTATTAATTTTGGTCTTTTTATATACTTATTCTTTGTAAATAGTCAAAGATATTATATTTATTTCAAAATAAACGTTATAAATATATAAGGGAAAGAGATCGGAAAGGAGAACGGGAAAGAGAGAGGCAAAATAAAGGACGACAACGGAGTGATGAGGCGGAAGAAGACACAAGTGTGGAAGAGGAACTGTGTAGCTATGGAGGAGACTGGAGAGAAGGTGAATGGAGAGGAAGAGGACGTAGAGGAGGTTGGGAAGGTGAAATAAGAATTGAAAGGTTCGTACACTATTATTTGTAAATTCAATTAATCAAAAATAAATATATTATTTTTTACTTTTTACAAAAAATAAGTATATAAAAGGACCAAATCGTAAATGTCAGATTTGTAATTCCTATTATTTATTTTGGCCTTGTTGTATACTTATTCTTTGTAAAAAGTCAAAGATATTATATTTATTTCATAATAAACGTTATAAATATATGTATAAGGGAAAGAGATCAAAAAGGAGAACGGGAAAGAGAGAGGCAAAATAAAGGACGACAACGGAGTAATGAGGCGGAAGAAGACACAAGTGTGGAAGAGGAAGAGGAAGATGAAAAGGAAAAGGAAGAGGAAGAAGATACAGAAAGAAAAAAAAAGAGAAAAAAATATTATGGAAAGAAATATAAAGTATATACAATATAATTTTTTTGAATGCATTTACAGTTATAAAATTTTAGCTATTTTATAAATTAATTTATTATTTTATAATTTCTGTGTAGCTATGGAGGAGACTGGAGAGAAGGTGAATGGAGAGGAAGAGGACGCAGAGGAGGTTGGGAAAGCTGGAGAGGAAGTGGACGCAGAGGAGGTTGGGAAGGCTGGAGAGGAAAAGGACGCAGAGGAGGTTGGGAAGGCTGGAGAGGAAGAGGACGTAGAGGAGGTTGGGAAGGATGGAGGGGAAGAGGACGTAGAGGAGGTTGGGATATGGGGCGTAGAGGTATAGGGCCTGGCCATTGTTTTTTATTGTTTCCAATTTATCTTCCATTTTAACAAATTAATTATAATTCCGTTTAAATTAATTATATATTCCGTTTTAACTTAAATAAATTAAAAACAAATTAAAATTTATGTTCCTGTAACTGTTATTGTAATTTAAATTAAATAAAAAAAATTTTAAAAATATATATTTAGCGTGTTTTTCTGCCCATGACTCCTGCAATTTTATATGCTTCCACATTTAGAATCAAAAACATTCGGACGCTCGACCATGTGGAGGGTCGCGCTCGCATGCGTACAACGTAATTGATTTTATTTTATATTATTTATTAACAAACGTTTCTTACAGATAAAGACAAAATCCACAAGATCTCTGACAAACTTGTTTTGCTTCCTCATAGAGGAAGCTTTTTTCGTGAAAAAAATTTTTTTTTAGTTGCCGCTGCCAATGTGTTCAGAATGTTCTAAAATGTCGAAAAATTGCATTTAAAAAAATGTCCGTATGTGTGTGTGTGTGTGTGTGTGTGTGTGTGTGTGTGTGTGTGTGTGTATGTGCAGATTTGATGTCTGTGGTTGCTCTAAGTTCCGCAAATATTGAGATATCGGGCTGTTTTTTTTTTAATCGATAGAGTATCATTCAAGGAAGGTTGGTATTGAATTTGGCGATGTTCGGTAAAGGGGTTCTTTTTATAAAAAATTTTGATTTTTTTTACAAATGTCTGTGGTTGCTCTAATTTCCGCAAATATTGAGATATCGGGCTGTTTTTTTTTTAATCGATAAAGCATTATTCAAGGAAGGTTGGTATTGAATTTGGCAATGATCGGTAAAGGGGTTCTTTTTAAAAGAATTTTTGAATTTTTTTAGAAATGTCCGTGGTTGCTTTAACTTCCGCAAATATTGAGATATCGAGTTGTTTTTTTTTTAATCGATAGAGTATCATTCAAGGAAGGATGGTATTAAATTTGGCGATGATCGGTAAAGGGGTTCTTTTAAAAAAAATTGAGTTTTTTTAGAAATGTTCGTGGTTGCATTAACTTCAGCAAATATCGAGATATCGGGCCGATTTTTTTTAAATCAATAAAGTATCATTTAAGAAAGGTTGATATTGAATTTGGCGATAATCGGTAAAAGGGTTCTTTTTTTTAAGTTTTAATTTTTTTAGAAATGTCCCTGGTTGCTCTAACTTATGCAAATATTGAGATATAGGGCTAAATTTTTTTTTAATCACGATTTTATCAACGATAAGTGTTTCGCAAAAGGGCGGCCTTTTGCAAAAGGGCTAGTCTTTTTGCAAAAAGGCTAATTTTTTAATTGCAGTTAGAACATCTCAAGTCTTAATAATTGAGATTTCAAAAAATGATTTTTTAGGATAATAAAAAAAGTGAGCAAGTAGAAACTTGCACATTGCTTCCATATAGCTTTTAAGTGTGCAAGTAGAAACTTGCACATTGCTTCCTCATAGCTTTTAAGTGTGCAAGTAGAAACTTGCACATTGCTTCCTCATAGCTTTAAAGTGTGCAAGTTGAAACTTGCACATTGCTTGCTCATAGCTTTAAAGTGTGCAAGTAGAAACTTGCACATTGCTTCCTCATAGTTTTTAAGTGTGCGAGTAGAAACTTGCACATTGTTTCCTCATAGTTTTTAAGTGAGCAAGTAGAAACTTGCACATTGTTTTCTCATAGTTTTTAAGTGAGCCAGTAGAAACTTGCACATTGCTTTCTCATAATTTTTAAGTGAGCCAGTAGAAACTTGCACATTGCTTTCTCATAGTTTTTAAGTGAGCCAGTAGAAACTTGCACATTGCTTTCTCATAATTTTTAAGTGAGCAAGTAGAAACTTGCACATTACTTAATCAACATTTTATTTCGCTCATAAAGCTTCCTCTATGAGGAAGCCAAATTAATAAATATTTACTAATAATTATATAGCAAAGAAAAAATTTGGCTTCTTCATAGAGGAAGCTTTATGAGCGATATAAAATGTTGATTAAGTAATGTGCAAGTTTCTACTTGCTCACTTAAAAATTATGAGAAAGCAATGTACAAGTTTCTACTGGCTCACTTAAAAACTATGAGAAAGCAATGTGCAAGTTTCTACTGGCTCACTTAAAAACTATGAGAAAGCAATGTGCAAGTTTCTACTGGCTCACTTAAAAACTATGAGAAAACAATGTGCAAATTTCTACTTGCTCACTTAAAAACTATGAGGAAGCAATGTGCAAGTTTCTACTTGCACACTTAAAAACTATGAGGAAGCAATGTGCAAGTTTCTACTTGCACACTTTAAAGCTATGGGCAAGCAATGTGCAAGTTTCAACTTGCACACTTTAAAGCTATGAGGAATAATTATAATAATGAAACTGGGGGTGGTCCTCCAACGAAGACCTAGTGGCGGCACGCAGACTGAGTCCATTGTGCCTCCCCGCTGCAATAACGGCCTCCCAGTTAGGGAAGACCTGTTTCCCTGTAAAAGCGAAGCAGGCCCTCCACCGGTAGCTGTCTTATCTGCTCGGGATCCAGAAAGGATGAGCCGAGCGTACGGAGTCTTTGCCTGGCGTATGCCGGACATTGACCAAGAATATGGAGACTTGTTTCCTCCTCTTCCCCACAAAGTCTACAGTCGGGTGTATTACTACAGCCCAACTTGTACATGTGGTAGTTCAGGACGCCATGACCTGTCAGCAGCTGCACTGCCAGCCTGGCGTCCTTTCTGCTCAGTGATCTAATGCTTCCTGCCAGTCCCTCCCTGGGAGAATCTCCCAAGAGAGCCCTGGCCTGTCTGCATTTGCCCCTGGTTTCTTCTCTCCAGTTACCAAGATGCTGGTTCCGCAGCCAGCCCCGGATCTCCCTCCTGCCTAGGCTGAAGGGGACCCCCACAGCCGGCTCCGGTCCCAGCAGTCTTGTCTCCGATCCTGCTCTAGCGAGCTGATCGGCGGTTTCGTTACCTTTGATCCCCGAATGACCGGGAACCCACGTTAAGGTAACACTATTGTTCTTCGCCAGCTCCTCCAGGGTGCAGCTACAGTCCCAGACCAGCCGCGAAGTAAATTTCGGAGCACAGAGGGCCTCAAGCGCCGCCCGGCTATCCGAACAGATTCTGATACGCCCTCCCTTCCGCTTCCTCTCCAGTAAGGTTTGGGCACACCTCATAATGGCTACAGTCTCCGCTTGGAATACCGTAGCAAATTCCCCGAGTGGGACACTTTCTTTAGTACCATCTCGGAGACAGTAGAGTCCCGCGTCAGAGCCAACACCTGTTCTGGAGCCATCCGTAAACCAGATGTCCCCGTTCCAGGCATTCAGCCCTTTCGGGTCCTTCCACTCTTCGCGCTCAGGGAAGCACACTCTGTACTTCCTCTCAAAGACGCGGATTGCCGGCATTCTGTCTTGCCCCATTGTGAAAACGGGGCCAGCCAAAACCGTTCCTGGAAGTCTTGTGTGTCTAGCACCAGCTTTCCATTTCAACTCACATCTCAGACGGTAGGCCGCGGCCGCCGCCGCAGCCACCACCACCTGGTGCAGTGGCTCAATGCCTAGCAGCACGCCCATCGCTGCCACCGGCGTGGTTCGCATCGCCCCTAGGGCCCCTCTTAAGATCAGAGCCCTGACGTGCTCCAGAGCCATTCTGGCGGTTTTCGTCTGCGTCCTGGGCCACCATACCACCGATGCGTACAGAAGCCTGGGCCGGAGAATCGCCGTGTAGATCCAATAGACCATCCTTGGTTTAAGACCCCATATCTGGCCGAAAGTTCGCCTACACGTCCAGAAGTAAGAACAAATGCTCTTACAGCGATTCTCAAGATGCTCCTTCCATGTCAGCTTCCTATCTAGGGTAACCCCCAGATATTTCACCGACTCGGTCGGAACAAGTCTTGTTCCCCCCAAAATAGGCCCTTCCACAGGGCCCACTTTGTACTTGCGTGTGAATACCACGAGCCCGGTCTTCAGTGGGTTCACCGATAGACCGGTCCCACGGCACCACTCTTCTACCACCTCTAGAGCTGCCTGTGTTAGCTCCAGAAGCGTCTCCAGGAAGGGTCCTCGCACAAGGATAGCCAAATCATCGGCATATCCCTGCGTAAAAAAGCCCCTATCGTTTAGTGTGCCGAGCAGCCGATCGGCTACCAGACACCACAAGAGCGGAGAAAGAACCCCCCCCCTGTGGGCAGCCTCTCTCCACCCATCCGCTGACTCTCACCGAACCCGATGAGGTCGTTACTCGCCGTCAAGCTATGAGGAAGCAATGTGCAAGTTTCTACTTGTTTTTGTTTTTTTTAACTCAGCCTTGGACGGTCCCAAGAGTAGGGATACAGCCGACAGTTTAAATTGATGGAAGCTCCGTCCGGGGGGTCGGGACGGGCTGCGTCGGGTTGTGGGGGAAGCCGTAAGCGGTGGGCGAGCGGTAGGTGGGGTGCGAGAGGAAAATTTCTTTCCCCTTACCGCAGCGGACCTCCCCGCGCCCAGGGGCGGATCGTCGAGATCGTTCCCCCGGGGCTCGGTCAGGGGCGGCGCGGTGAAATTTTTTTTTTGAGAGGTCGCCACGCGCGACTCTCCGGGACGGGGGCGCCGGGGGGTGCGCGAGGACGACGGATGCGGTCGGGGCGATAGCGGGGCGTTCTAGAGTCGGGTTTTATCGGGGCGTTCTAGAGTCGGGTTTTATCGGGGCGATAACGGCGCAGCCCTGAAGTCCGAAAGTGCCCTCCGCGATAACGGTGTTTTCTAGCGCGCGTTTCTTCCTCGGAGTTTCCGGGGCAGATCTCTCGCGTGGTATAAATACTGGGTGTCTCGACGCTCGAACGACTCGCTCGAGACGCGCGACGCTTCGCGGTTCGATGGACGACGGTCCTCGCTCCGCTCGGACGAGGTAATATTTCTCTCGCGGGTGAAAAAAACTGTCCAACGTGGAGACCGACCGATTAATTTTTATTGCTTCAGTCACGGCGAGGCGATCGACGATATCTATTGCGAGGAGATAATACCGGACAGCGACTCCAGCGACGACTCTCTCCTCCGTTCCACTCCACCGGCGGAGATCTTTCGTTTTCGAGCGGTCGCCGTACGAGAGAACGCTCGATGGAATCCAACGACGTACGTTCTGAGGAGAGAGATCGGTCTTCGGTGTCCCCGAGAGGAACTGTGGATAGAGACGATGCTGGCCTGCAGCAACAGAGCGTGGGTCTACGAGAGTAAGATTCCGAGACGTTCGAGAAGAAGCGAGACGGGCGGTGAGAGTCGCGGGGAGATTCGTCGAAGAATCAGATTAGACGTACCCGTGGACAGTCGGGGTTGGACCGTGTGGTTGACCACCGAGCTGAGACGCTTGACGAGACAGGCATGACGGAGGACGATCGCGATCTCGTCGAACGCGCGAGAGGCGTCGACTCGTCGGACGCGTATCGCGCGTGGGAACGACGGTGCGACGAGCTTCTCGAGTCTCTGCGCGAGAGGTGTCGGGACAGGCGAGAGCCTAGGCCCACCGGAACCGTGACCTCTCTGGCCACGCGAATCGCTCTTCTGGAGGGCGCGAGAGACGCCCTGCGACGGCGTTTCGCGCGCGTGGGTGCCGGTCACGGCGACGCGAGAGGGTTCTCGTGGGCCGAGATCGAAACGGCCTTCGAGAGTCGCGTGCTGACGGGCGCGGTGATAAACTCCAGTTATCTGGAACCTCGACGATTTCTCGAGGACGCGAGAGACACCGTGCTCGATCGGGTGCGCGTCAATCTCGAAAGACACGTGTGCCTGAAGGTCAACACCGTTTTCAACGGCGAGTTCGTCGCGGGCGGCCGAACCGCCGTCAAGAGCGTCGTCACGAGGAATCGTCAGCTCTTTCTCGCGTCCGATCTGCGAGAGTGGTACGACAGATACGTGATCGACAGGACTCTGGCCGATCTGGACGAGTTTCAGGAGCGGGACAGCGGTTGGGCGTTGTCGCGCGTGTTGAATCTGATGGTGAACGAGAACAGGTGCAATCCGATGCGCGTGGGATGTTGGATGGAGACCCCGCGACGCGTGAGAGCGAAACACGCGGTGGTCAACGTACACTCCAACGACAACGCGTGTTTCGCGTGGGCCGTGGTCGCCTCTCTGTACCCCGCTAAGAGGTACGTGAACCGACCTTCCGCGTATCCCCACTACTCGACGAAACTGAATCTCGACGGGATCGAGTTCCCCGTTGCTCTGAGACAGATCTCGAGGTTCGAGCGACTCAACGACGTGTCCGTCAACGTCTTCAGCGAGAGAGAGGAAGGGCGGGAGGGCAACGCGATCGTTCCTCTGCAGCTCACCGACGACAAGAGGGACAAACACGTCAATCTGCTGTATCTGCCGGATTCGCGCGACCGCGCGAACGTTGGTCATTTCGCGTGCATAAGGAATCTGTCGCGATTGGTGGGATGTCAGTTGAACAGGACCCACAGGAAGAAGCACGTGTGCGATCGATGTCTGCACTACTTTTACACGAGCGAGAAACTGATCGCTCACAGCGTCGACTGCGAAAGGATGAACGACTGCGCCATCGTTCTCCCGAGCGACGACGACAAGTGGCTCTTCTTTCGCAACCACGACAGAAAGGAGCAACTTCCCTTCGCGGTGTACGCCGATCTCAAGTGCGTGCTGGAAAAGGAGGGAGAGATAGACGCGGCTAACGTCAACAGCTACGTCTATCAGCGTCACAGAGCCTTCAGCGTGGGATACTATCTGCGCTCCACGCACGAGGAGATCCCGTCCGTGTACAGATCTCGTCGCGGCGAGGACTGTCTGTCGTGGTTCGTCGGCGAGCTCAACGATATCGCGCGTCGAGCGAAGACGTTTCTCTCCGCCAACGTGGCCATGGTGGAACTGACCTCGGAAGAGTTGCGCGATTTTTGGAGCGCGCCGCGTTGCCACGTGTGCGAGAGACCGTTCGGACCGGAGGATCAGCGCGCGCGCGATCACAGTCATCTCACCGGGCGTTACAGAGGTCCCGCGCATCCGCGCTGCAACTTGAATTACAGAGATTCGTACGTCATTCCCGTGTTTTTTCACAATCTGTCGAGTTACGACGCTCACTTCATCATCAGAGATCTGGCCAACGGCTTCGAGGGTAGAATAGATCTGCTGCCGATCACCAAGGAGACGTACATATCGTTCACGAAGAACGTGAAGGACGCGTCGGGCGACGGATGGAGAAGGTGCGCGAAGCTGCGATTCGTGGACTCGTTCAAATTTCTCGGCGAGAGTCTCGATAGACTGGCGTCGTATCTCGACAAGAGCGAGATGCGAATCGCGCGGTCGGAGTTTTCGGGGCTCGACGAGGAGGATTTCGACCTGTTGACGCGCAAAGGCGTGTTTCCGTACGAGTACGTCGACAGTCTCGACAAGCTGCTGGAGACGGAGTTACCGCCGCGAGAGTCCTTCTACAGTTCGTTGACCGGCGAGACCGCGACCGATAGCGATTACGAGCGCGCGCGCAACGTCTGGCGGCGTTTCCGCGTCGAGAGTCTCGGCGAGTACAGCGATCTGTACCTGAAAACCGACGTGCTTCTTCTGGCGGACGTGTTCGAAAATTTTCACGACACCTGTATCGAGAGTTACGGGTTGGATCCGGCGCATTATTACACTCTGCCGGGATACGCGTGGGACGCTATGCTGAGACACACCGGCGTGCAATTGGAACTGCTGACCGACATCGATATGGCGTTGTTCGTGGAGCGCGGCGTGCGCGGCGGTCTCAGCCAGTGTTCGAACAGGTACGCGCGGGCCAACAACAGGTACGCGCCGTCGCACGATCCGTCGCGACCGTCGACGTACCTCATGTACCTCGACGTGAACAATCTGTACGGCTGGGCGATACGCGAGCCGTTGCCGCACGCGGAGTTTCAGTGGGTCGACGACCCGGAGAGCTTCGACGTGACCTCCGTGACGTCAGACTCCGCTATCGGTTACATCCTTGAGGTCGACCTTGCGTATCCGCGAGAGCTCCACGACGCTCACAGGGACCTTCCGTTCTGCCCGACGCGCGATAAGCCTCCCGGAAAACGGTGCGATAAGCTCCTCGCCACGCTGTTCGACAAGTCGCGTTACGTGTTGCACTACCGTAATCTGCAGCAATGCGCGCGACACGGATTGCTCGTCACGAGGATTCACCGCGTTCTGCGGTTCGCGCAATCCGCTTGGCTTCGCGGGTACATCGAGCTCAACACGGGATTCAGGACTCGCGCTGGCAACGACTTCGAGAGGAATCTCTACAAGTTGATGAACAACGCGGTCTTCGGTAAGACCATGGAGAACGTACGAGAGCACGTCGACGTGCGTCTCGTGACGCGCTGGGACGGGAGATACGGCGCGGAGGCTCTGATCGCGAGACCGAGCTTTCACAGCCGAAGCGTCTTCGCGGAGGATCTCGTCGCCGTCGAGCTGCGCAGGCTCGAGGTGAAGCTCTGCAAGCCGATCTACGTCGGGATGTGCGTTTTCGAGATATCGAAGACGCGCGTGTACGATTTTCACTACGACTACATGGCGCCGTTGCACGACGGGAAATGCAAGATGATGTACACGGACACCGACAGTCTCGTGTACCTTCTCGAGTGCGACGACGCGTACGAGGACATGAAGCGCGACATCGCCAGATTCGACACGAGCGGTTACCCCGAGACCAACGCGTACGGCATGCCGCGCGCGAACGAGAAGATACCGGGCCTCATGAAGGACGAGAACGACGGCGCCGTCATGACCGAGTTCGTGGGGCTCAAGTCGAAGATGTACGCCACGAGGGTAGCGGGGAGGAGTGACACGAAGAGGGTGAAGGGCGTCAAGCGGAACGTGGTCGCGAGAACGATAGCGTTCGAGGACTACATGCGGTGTCTCAACGACCAGATGGAGCAGTCGAGGCGCCAGTCGTGCATCCGCTCGAGATTGCACCAGGTGCGCACCGTGTCCGAGCTGAAGCTCGCGCTTAGCCCCCACGACGACAAGCGATTCGTCATTCCCGGCTCGTTCGACACTCTTCCGTGGGGACATTACGGGATACCGCGCGAGGAGGAGGCGTGAAGAGTTTATTATTGTTATTATTATTATTATTATTATTATTATTATTATTATTATTATTATTATTATTGTTATTGTTATTGTTATCATCGTAGTTTTACAGGGGTCCTTGGAGGTGGATATACGAATAATGCCATAGAGAATCGTCGAGATACGCGCGAGGACGGGGATCAGTTTTCGAGAGATGTTTTTTGAAAGCGCTGGAATCCCCTCTCTACCTTTTTTTGTTTTTTGGTGACACGAGGTTTATTGTCTTGAAAAAAACTGAAGAAGCCTTACACAATTGTTTAGAAGACGCTAAATCAAATATATCGAAGGTCGCGTTCGGCGCGAAGGCAACGATCGCTGAACCAAGTTTCCATAGCAGAGGTATTTTTTTCAGAAAATTGCATTCTCGACATATCTAAATTTCATCACGAGTTTGCGCATTTAATTTTCTGAAAAAATACCTCTGCTATGGAAATTTGGTTCAGCGATCGTTGCCTCCGCGCCGGACGCGACCTTCAGCATGTCTGATTTAATGTCTTCTAAACAATTGAGTAATGCTTCTTCAGTTTTTTTCGAGATATAAACCTCGTGTCACCAAAGACAAAAAAAAGGAAAGGATTACAGCGTTCCTGAGGATATCTCTCGAAGATCGATCCCCGCCTTTGCGCGTACCTCGACGATCCTCCGCGGCGTTGTTCGTATATCTTGAAACGCGAAGAGGTTCGCTCGCGTCAACGGGTAAACTTGTCTCGCTTCGCTGGAGATCGTTGGAGAGGTCCGAGTCGCGTGAACTCTTTTGCCAGCGAGGGTGGGGACGACGCGGAAAACCGTATTTGATACGGTCGAAAAAATACGCGCGTCCGACTTATCGCCGCCTGTCTTCAATTTTTTTGAGGCTATCGTTGAGTCTGTTTTCGCGCATACGCAGAATTCGCTC
>JASTWR010002119.1:0-26184 GCA_030770355.1 Harpagoxenus sublaevis
AAATAATGGATTTTTGTGTGTCCTCATCTTCTCTGACGGAATAGAGCAACGGGACCGGTGAAGCCTTATAGTTCTCGACGCGCTGCACACTTTTGGTCCTATACGTTAGCCTCGTATCCTTATAGTTTAGAGATATCAACGAAATAATATATTTTTGTGTTTCCACGTCTTCTCTGGCGGAATAAACTACGGGAACGGTGAATCCTTATAGTTTTCGACGCGCTGCACACTTTTGACCTATACATTAGCCTCGTATCTCTTACAGTTTAAGAGATATCAACGAAATAATGGATTTTTGTGTTTCCTACATCTTCTCTGACAGAATAGAGCAACGGGACCGGTGAAGCCTTAATATTTCTCGACGCGCTGCACACTTTTGGTCCTATACATTAGCCTCGTATCTCTTATAGTTTAAGAGACTATCAACAAAATAATGGATTTTTGTGTTTCCACGTCTTCTCTGACGGAATAGAACTACGGGAACGGTGAACCTTATAGTTTTCGACGCGCTGCACACTTTTGGTCCTATACATTAGCCTCGTATCTCTTACAGTTTAAGAGATATCAACGAAATAATGGATTTTGGTTTCACGTCTTCTCTGACGGAATAGAGCTACGGGAACGGTGAACCTAATAGTTTCGACGCGCACTGCACACTTTTGGTCCTATACATTAGCTCGTATCTTATAGTTAAGAGATATCAACGAAATAATGGATTTTTGTTTTTCACCGTCTTCTCTGACGGAATAGAATTACGGAACGGTGAAGCCTATAGTTTTCGACGCGTGCACACTTTGGTCCTATACGTTAGCCTCGTATCTCTTATAGTTTAAGAGATATCAACAAAATAATGGATTTTTGTGTTCCACGTCTTCTCTGACGGAATACAGCTACGGGACCGGTGAGACCTATAAGTTTCGACGCACTGTACACTTTTGGTCTTATAAAGGAGCGCCTATGTTGTCTTCCTCTAGAAATAACAACGAAATCGGGACTTTTTGTTTTCTTGACGCCTCGTATCTTATAGTTTAAGAGATATCAACGAAATAATGGATTTTTGTGTTTTCACGTCTTCTCTGACGGAATAGAACTACGGAATCGGTGAATCATTATAGTTTTCGACGCGCTGCACACTTTTGGTCCTATACGTTAACCTCGTATCTCTTATAGTTTAAGAGACATCAACAAAATAATGGATTTTTGTGTTTCCACGTCTTCTCTGACGGAATAGAACTACGGGAACGGTGAACCCTTATAGTTTTCCACGCGCAACAAACTTTTGGTCCTATACATTAGCCTCGTATCTTATAGTTTAAGAGATATCAACAAAATAATGGATTTTTGTGTTTTCACGTCTTCTTTGACGGATTAGAACTACGGAATCGGTGAATCATTATAGTTTTCGACGCGCTGCACACTTTTGGTCCTATACGTTAACCTGGTATCTCTTATAGTTTAAGAGATATCAAAGAAATAATGGATTTTTGTGTTTCCACGTCTTTTCTGACGGAATAGAGCTACGGAATCGGTGAATCCTTATAGTATTCGACGCGCTGCACACTTTTGATCCTATATATTAGCCTCGTATCTCTTATAGTTGAAGAGATATCAACGAAATAATGGATTTTTGTGTTTCCACGTCTTCTCTGACGGAATAGAGCATCGGAACCGGTGAATCCTTATAGGTTTCGACGCGCTACACACTTTCGGTCCTATACATTAGTTTCTTATCTCTTATAGTTTCAGAGATATCAACGAAATAATGGATTTATGTGTTTCCACGTCTGCTCTGACGGAATAGAACTACGGGAACGGTGAATCTTTATTGTTTTCGACGCGCTGCACATTTTAGGTCCCATACGTTAGCCTCGCATCTCTTATAGTTGAAGAGATATCAACGAAATAATGGATTTTTGTGTTTCCACGTCTTCTCTGACGGAATTGAGCTACGGAACCGGTGAAGTCTTTTAGTTTTTGACGCGCTGCACACTTTTGGTCCTATACATTAGCCTCGTATCTCTTATAGTTGAAGAGATATCAACGAAGTAATGGATTTTTGTGTTTCCACGTCTTCTCTGACGGAATAGAGCTACGGAACCGGTGAAGTCTTATAGTATTCGACGCGCAACAAACTTTTGGTCCTATACATTAGCCTCGTATCTTATAGTTTAAGAAATATCAACGAAATAATGGATTTTTGTGTTTCCTCATCTTCTCTGACGGAATAGAGCAACGGGACCGGTGAAGCCTAATAGTTCTCGACGCGCTGCACACTTTTGGTCCTATACATTAGACTCGTATCTCTTATAGTTTAAGAGATATCAACAAAATAATGGATTTTTGTGTTTCCACGTCTTCTCTGACGGAATAGAACTACGGGAACGGTGAACCCTTATAGTTTTCGACGCGCTGCACACTTTTGGTCCTATACGTTAACCTCGTATCTCTTATAGTTTAAGAGATATCAACAAAATAATGGATTTTTGTGTTTCCACGTCTTCTCTGACGGAATAGAACTACGGGAACGGTGAACCCTTATAGTTTTCACGCGCAACAAACTTTTGGTCCTATACATTAGCCTCGTATCTTATAGTTTAAGAGATATCAACGAAATAATGGATTTTTGTGTTTTCACGTCTTCTCTGACGGAATAGAACTACGGAATCGGTGAATCATTATAGTTTTCGACGCGCTGCACACTTTTGGTCCTATACGTTAACCTCGTATCTCTTATAGTTTAAGAGACATCAACAAAATAATGGATTTTTGTGTTTCCACGTCTTCTCTGACGGAATAGAACTACGGGAACGGTGAACCCTTATAGTTTTCGACGCCTGCAACAAACTTTTGGTCCTATACATTAGCCTCGTATCTTATAGTTTAAGAGATATCAACGAAATAATGGATTTTTGTGTTTTCACGTCTTCTCTGACGGAATAGAATTACGGAATCGGTGAATCCTTATAGTTTTCGACGCGCTGCACACTTTTGGTCCTATACATTAGCCTCGTATCTTTTACAGTTTAAGAGATATCAACAAAATAATGGATTTTTGTGTTTCCACGTCTTCTTTGACGAAATACAGCTACGGGACCGGTGAAACCTTACAGATTTCGACGCACTGTACACTTTTGGTCTTATAAATTAGCCCGTGTGTCTTATAGTTTAAGAAATATCAACGAAATAATGGATTTTTGTGTGTCCTCATCTTCTCTGACGGAATAGAGCAACGGGACCGGTGAAGCCTTATAGTTCTCGACGCGCTGCACACTTTTGGTCCTGTACGTTAGCCTCGTATCCCTTATAGTTTGAGATATCAACGAAATAATATATTTTTGTGTTTCCACGTCTTCTCTGGCGGAATAAAACTACGGGAACGGTGAATCCTTATAGTTTTCGACGCGCTGCACACTTTTGACCTATACATCAGCCTCGTATCTCTTACAGTTTAAGAGATATCAACGAAATAATGGATTTTTGTGTTTCCTCATCTTCTCTGACAGAATAGAGCAACGGGACCGGTGAAGCCTAATATTTCTCGACGCGCTGCACACTTTTGGTCCTATACATTAGACTCGTATCTCTTATAGTTTAAGAGACATCAACAAAATAATGGATTTTTGTGTTTCCACGTCTTCTCTGACGGAATAGAACTACGGGAACGGTGAACCCTTATAGTTTTCGACGCGCTGCACACTTTTGGTCCTATACGTTAACCTGGTATCTCTTATAGTTTAAGAGACATCAACAAAATAATGGATTTTTGTGTTTCCACGTCTTCTCTGACGGAATACAGCTACGGGACCGGTGAAACCTTACAGATTTCGACGCACTGTACACTTTTGGTCTTATAAATTAGCCCCGTGTGTCTTATAGTTTAAGAAATATCAACGAAATAATGGATTTTTGTGTTTCCACGTCTTCTCTGACGGAATAGAGCTACGGGAACCGGTGAATCCTTATAGTTTTCGACGCGCTGCACACTTTTGGTCCTATACATTAGCCTCGTATCTCTTATAGTTTAAGAGATATCAACGAAATAATGGATTTTTGTGTTTCCACGTCTTCTCTGACGGAATAGAACTACGGAATCGGTGAATCCTTATAGTTTTCGACGCGCTGCACACTTTTGGTCCTATACATTAGCCTCGTATCTCTTATAGTTTAAGAGATATCAACGAAATAATGGATTTTTGTGTTTCCACGTCTTCTCTGACGGAATAGAACTACGGGAACGGTGAATCCTTATAGTT
Source organism: Harpagoxenus sublaevis (assembly GCA_030770355.1). Taxonomy (NCBI): domain Eukaryota; kingdom Metazoa; phylum Arthropoda; class Insecta; order Hymenoptera; family Formicidae; genus Harpagoxenus; species Harpagoxenus sublaevis. The sequence continues at coordinate 4,254 of JASTWR010002119.1, forward strand.
TTCGACGCGCTGCACACTTTTGGTCCTATACATTAGCCTCGTATCTCTTATAGTTTAAGAGATATCAACGAAATAATGGATTTTTGTGTTTCCACGTCTTCTCTGACGGAATAGAACTACGGAATCGGTGAATCCTTATAGTTTTCGACGCGCTGCACACTTTTGGTCCTATACATTAGCCTCGTATCTCTTATAGTTTAAGAGATATCAACGAAATAATGGATTTTTGTGTTTCCACGTCTTCTCTGACGGAATAGAACTACGGAATCGGTGAATCCTTATAGTTTTCGACGCGCTGCACACTTTTGGTCCTATACATTAGCCTCGTATCTTATAGTTTAAGAGATATCAACGAAATAATGGATTTTTGTGTTTCCACGTCTTCTCTGACGGAATAGAGCTACGGAACCGGTGAATCCTTATAGTTTCGACGCGCTGCACACTTTTGGTCCTATACGTTAGCCTCGTATCTCTTATAGTTTAAGAGATATCAACGAAATAATGGATTTTTGTGTTTCCACGTCTTTCTCTGACGGAATAGAGCTACGGAATCGGTGAATCCTTATAGTATTCGACGCGCTGCACACTTTTGGTCCTATACATTAGCCTCGTATCTCTTATAGTTTAAGAGATATCAACGAAATAATGGATTTTTGTGTTTCCACGTCTTCTCTGACGGAATAGAGCATACGGGAACCGGTGAATCCTTATAGTTTCGACGCGCTGCACACTTTTGGTCCTATACATTAGCCTCGTATCTCTTATAGTTTAAGAGATATCAACGAAATAATGGATTTTTGTGTTTCCACGTCTTCTCTGACGGAATAGAACTACGGGAACGGTGAAGCCTTATAGTTTTCGACGCGCTGCACACTTTTGGTCCTATACATTAGCCTCGTATCTCTTATAGTTTAAGAGATATCAACGAAATAATGGATTTTTGTGTTTCCACGTCTTCTCTGACGGAATAGAAGCTACGGAACCGGTGAATCCTTATAGTTTTCGACGCGCTGCACACTTTTGGTCCTATACATTAGCCTCGTATCTCTTATAGTTTAAGAGATATCAACGAAATAATGGATTTTTGTGTTTCCACGTCTTCTCTGACGGAATAGAGCTACGGAACCGGTGAAACCTTATAGTATTCGACGCGCTGCACACTTTTGGTCCTATACATTAGCCTCGTATCTTATAGTTTAAGAATATCAACGAAATAATGGATTTTTGTGTTTCCTCATCTTCTCTGACGGAATAGAGCAACGGGACCGGTGAAGCCTTATAGTTCTCGACGCGCTGCACACTTTTGGTCCTATACATTAGCCTCGTATCTCTTATAGTTTAAGAGATATCAACGAAATAATGGATTTTTGTGTTTCCACGTCTTCTCTGACGGAATAGAACTACGGGAACGGTGAATCCTTATAGTTTCGACGCGCTGCACACTTTTGGTCCTATACATTAGCCTCGTATCTCTTATAGTTTAAGAGATATCAACGAAAATAATGGATTTTTGTGTTTCCACGTCTTCTCTGACGGAATAGAACTACGGGAACGGTGAAACCTTATAGTTTTCGACGCGCTAACACTTTTGGTCCTATACATTAGCCTCGTATCTCTTATAGTTTAAGAGATATCAACGAAATAATGGATTTTTGTGTTTTCACGTCTTCTCTGACGGAATAGAGCTACGGGACCGGTGAAGCCTTATAGTTCTCGACGCGCTGCACACTTTTGGTCCTATACGTTAGCCTGGTATCTCTTATAGTTTAAGAGATATCAAAGAAATAATGGATTTTTGTGTTTCCACGTCTTTCTGACGGAATAGAGCTACGGGAACGGTGAATCCTTATAGTATTTCGACGCGCTGCACACTTTTGGTCCTATACTATTAGCCTCGTATCTCTTATAGTTTAAGAGAATATCAACGAAAATAATGGATTTTTGTGTTTCCACGTCTTCTCTGACGGAATAGAAGCTACGGGAATCGGTGAATCCTTATAGTTTTCGACGCGCTACACACTTTTGGTCCTATACATTAGCCTCGTATCTCTTATAGTTTAAGAGATATCACGAAATAATGGATTTTGTGTTTCTCACGTCTTCTCTGACGGAATAGAGCTACGGGAACGGTGAATCCTTATAGTTTTCGACGCGCTGCACACTTTTGTCCTATACTTAGCCTCGTATCTCTTATAGTTTAAGAGATATCAACGAAATAATGGATTTTTGTGTTTCCCACGTCTTCTCTGACGGAATAGAACTACGGAACGGTGAACCCTTATAGTTTTCGACGCGCTGCACACTTTTGGTCCTATACATTAGCCTCGTATCTCTTATAGTTTAAGAGACTATCAACAAAATAATGGATTTTTGTGTTTCCACGTCTTCTCTGACGGAATAAGCTACGGGACCGGTGAACCTTATAGTTTTCGACGCGCTGCACACTTTTGGTCCTATACATTAGCCTCGTATTCTTATAGTTTAAGAGATATCAACAAAATAATGGATTTTTGTGTTTCCACGTCTTCTCTGACGGAATAGAACTACGGGAACCGGTGAAGCCTTATAGTTTCGACGCGCTGCACACTTTTGGTCCTATACATTAGCCTCGTATCTCTTATAGTTTAAGAGATATCAACGAAATAATGGATTTTTGTGTTTCCACGTCTTCTCTGACGGAATAGAGCTACGGGAACGGTGAATCCTTATAGTTTTCGACGCGCTGCACACTTTTGGTCCTATACATTAGCCTCGTATCTCTTATAGTTTAAGAGATATCAACGAAATAATGGATTTTTGTGTTTCCACGTCTTCTCTGACGGAATAGAAGCTACGGAACGGTGAATCCTTATAGTTTTGACGCGCTGCACACTTTTGGTCCTATACAGTTAGCCTCGTATCTCTTATAGTTTAAGAGATATCAACGAAATAATGGATTTTTGTGTTTCCACGTCTTCTCTGACGGAATAGAACTACGGAACCGGTGAAGCCTTATAGTTTTCGACGCGCTGCAACACTTTGGTCCTATACATTAGCCTCGTATCTCTTATAGTTTAAGAGATATCAACGAAATAATGGATTTTTGTGTTTCCACGTCTTCTCTGACGGAATAGAGCTACGGGAACCGGTGAAGTCCTTATAGTTTTCGACGCGCTGCACACTTTTGGTCCTATACATTAGCCTCGTATCTCTTATAGTTTAAGAGATATCAACGAAATAATGGATTTTTGTGTTTCACGTCTTCTCTGACGGAATAGAACTACGGGAACGGTGAAGCCTTATAGTTTTCGACGCGCTGCAACAACTTTTGGTCCTATACATTAGCCTCGTATCTTATAGTTTAAGAGATATCAACGAAATAATGGATTTTTGTGTTTCACGTCTTTCTCTGACGGAATAGAACTACGGAATCGGTGAATCCTTATAGTTTTCGACGCGCTGCACACTTTTGGTCCTATACATTAGCCTCGTATCTCTTATAGTTTAAGAGATATCAACGAAATAATGGATTTTTGTGTTTCCACGTCTTCTCTGACGGAATAGAGCTACGGGAACCGGTGAATCCTTATAGTTTCGACGCGCTGCACACTTTTGGTCCTATACATTAGCCTCGTATTCTTATAGTTTAAGAGATATCAACGAAATAATGGATTTTTGTGTTCCACGTCTTCTCTGACGGAATAGAACTACGGGAACGGTGAATCCTTATAGTTTTCGACGCGCTGCACACTTTTGGTCCTATACATTAGCCTCGTATCTCTTATAGTTTAAGAGATATCAACGAAATAATGGATTTTTGTGTTTCCTACGTCTTCTCTGACGGAATAGAAGCTACGGGAACGGTGAATCCTTAATAGTTTTCGACGCGCTGCACACTTTTGTCCTATACATTAGCCTCGTATCTCTTATAGTTTAAGAGATATCAACGAAATAATGGATTTTTGTGTTTCCTCACGTCTTTTCTGACGGAATAGAGCTACGGAACCGGTGGTCTTATAGTTTTTGACGCGCTGCACACTTTTGGTCCTATACATTAGCCTCGTATCTCTTATAGTTTAAGAGATATCAACGAAATAATGGATTTTTGTGTTTCTACGTCTTCTCTGACGGAATAGAACTACGGGAACGGTGAATCCTTATAGTTTCGACGCGCTGCACACTTTTGGTCCTATACATTAGCCTCGTATCTCTTATAGTTTAAGAGATATCAACGAAATAATGGATTTTTGTATTTCTACGTCTTCTCTGACGGAATAGAACTACGGGAACGGTGAAACCTTACAGTTTTCAACGCACTGTGCATTTTCGGTCCTATACATTAGCCTCGGATCTCTTATAGTTTAAGAGATATCAACGAAATAATGGATTTTTGTGATTTCCACGTCTTCTCTGACGGAATAGAGCTACGGGACCGGTGAATCCTTATAGTTTTCGACGCGCTGCACACTTTTGGTCCTATACATTAGCCTCGTATCTCTTATAGTTTAAGAGATATCAACGAAATAATGGATTTTTGTGTTTCCACGTCTTCTCTGACGGAATAGAGCTACGGAACCGGTGAATCCTTATAGTTTTCGACGCGCTGCACACTTTTGGTCCTATACATTAGCCTCGTATCTCTTATAGTTTAAGAGATATCAACGAAATAATGGATTTTTGTGTTTCTCACGTCTTCTCTGACGGAATAGAGCAACGGGACCGGTGAAGCCTAATAGTTTTCGACGCGCTGCACACTTTTGGTCCTATACATTAGCCTCGTATCTCTTAGAGTTTCAGAGATATCAACGAAATAATGGATTTTTGTATTTCTACGTCTTCTCTGACAGAATAGAACTACAGGAACGGTGAATCATTATAGTTTTCGACGCGCTGTACACTTTTGGTCCTATACGTTACCCTCGTATCTCTTATAGTTTAAGAGATATCAACAAAAAATGGATTTTGGATTTCTACGTCTTCTCTGACGGAATAGAACTACGGGAACGGTGAAACCTTACAGTTTTCCACGCACTGTACATTTTCGGTCTTATAAATTAGCCCCGTGTGTCTTATAGTTTAAGAGACATCAACAAAATAATGGATTTTTGTGTTTCCACGTCTTCTCTGACGGAATACAGCTTCGGGACCGGTGAAACCTTACAGTCTTCGACGCACTGTACACTTTTGGTCTTATAAATTAGCCCCGTGTGTCTTATAGTTTAAGAAATATCAACGAAATAATAGATTTTTGTGTTTCCACAGTCTTCTCTGACGGAATAGAGCTACGGGACCGGTGAAGCCTTATAGTTTTCGACGCGCTGCACACTTTTGGTCCTATACATTAGCCTCGTATCTCTTATAGTTTAAGAGACATCAACAAAATAATGGATTTTTGTGTTTCCACGTCTTCTCTGACGGAATAGAACTACGGGACCGGTGAATCCTTATAGTTTTCGACGCGCTGTACACTTTTGGTCCTATACATTAGCCCGTATCTTATAGTTTAAGAAATATCAACGAAATAATGGATTTTTGTGTTTCCTCATCTTCTCTGACGGAATAGAGCAACGGGACCGGTGAAGCCTTATAGTTCTTCGACGCGCTGCACACTTTTGGTCCTATACATTAGCCTCGTATCTCTTATAGTTTAAGAGATATCAACAAAATAATGGATTTTTGTAGTTTCTACGTCTTCTCTGACGGAATAGAACTACGGGAACGGTGAATCCTTATAGTTTTCGACGCGCTGCACACTTTTGGTCCTATACATTAGCCTCGTATCTCTTATAGTTTAAGAGATATCAACGAAATAATGGATTTTTGTGTTTCCTCATCTTCTCTGACGGAATAGAAGCACGGGACCGGTGAAGCCTTATAGTTCTCGACGCGCTGCACACTTTTGGTCCTATACATTAGCCTCGTATCTCTTATAGTTTAAGAGATATCAACAAAATAATGGATTTTTGTGTTTCCACGTCTTCTCTGACGGAATAGAACTACGGGAACGGTGAAGCCTTATAGTTTTCGACGCGCTGCACACTTTTGGTCCTATACATTAGCCTCGTATCTCTTATAGTTTAAGAGATATCAACAAAAAATGGATTTTTGTATTTCTACGTCTTCTCTGACGGAATAGAACTACGTGAACGGAGAATCCTTATAATTTTTGACTCGCTGCACACTTTTGTTCCTATACGTTAGCCTCGTATCTCTTACAGTTTAAGAGATATCAACGAAATAATGGATTTTTGTGTTTCCACGTCTTCTCTGACGGAATAGAACTACGGGAACGGTGAATCCTTATAGTTTTCGACGCGCTGCACACTTTTGGTCCTATACATTAGCCTCGTATCTCTTATAGTTTAAGAGATATCAACGAAATAATGGATTTTTGTGTTTCTACGTCTTCTCTGACGGAATAGAACTACGGGAACGGTGAATCCTTATAGTTTTCGACGCGCTGCACACTTTTGGTCCTATACATTAGCCTCGTATCTCTTATAGTTTAAGAGATATCAACAAAAAATGGATTTTTGTATTTCTACGTCTTCTCTGACGGAATAGAACTACGGGAACGGTGAAACCTTACAGTCTTCGACGCACTGTACACTTTTGGTCTTATAAATTAGCCCCGTGTGTCTTATAGTTTAAGAAATATCAACGAAATAATGGATTTTTGTGTTTCCACGTCTTCTCTGACGGAATAGAACTACGGAATCGGTGAATCCTTATAGTTTTCGACGCGCAGCAAACTTTTGGTCCTATACATTAGCCTCGTATCTCTTATAGTTTAAGAGACATCACCAAAATAATGGATTTTTGTGTTTCCACGTCTTCTCTGACGGAATACAGCTACGGGACCGGTGAAACCTTACAGTTTTCGACGCACTGTACACTTTTGGTCTTATAAATTAGCCCCGTGTGTCTTATAGTTTAAGAAATATCAACGAAATAATGGATTTTTGTGTTTCCACGTCTTCTCTGACGGAATAGAACTACGGGAACCGGTGAATCCTTATAGTTTTCGACGCGCTGTCACACTTTGGTCCTATACATTAGCCTCGTATCCTTATAGTTTAAGAGATATCAACAAAAAATGGATTTTTGTATTTCTACGTCTTCTCTGACGGAGTAGAACTACGGGAACGTTGAAACCTTACAGTTTTCGACGCACTGTACATTTGGTCCTGTACATTAGCCTCGTATCTTTTATAGTTTAAGAGATATGAACAAAATATGGATTTTTGTATTTCTACGTCTTCTCTGACGGAATAAAACTACGGGAACGGTGAATCCTTATAGTTTTCGACGCGCTGCACACTTTTGTCCTATACAATAGCCTCGTATCTCTTACAGTTTAAGAGATATCAACGAAATAATGGATTTATGTGTTTCCTCATCTTCTCTGACGGAATAGAGCAGCGGGACCGGTGAAGCCTTATAGTTTTCGACGCGCTGCACACTTTTGGTCCTATACATTAGCCTCGTATCTCTTACAGTTTAAGAGATATCAACGAAATAATGGATTTTTGTAATTCCACGTCTTCTCTGACGGAATAGAACTACGGGAACGGTGAACCCTTATAGTTTTCGACGCGCTGCACACTTTTGGTCCTATACATTAGCCTCGTATCTCTTATAGTTTAAGAGATATCAACGAAATAATGGATTTTTGTGTTTCCTCATCTTCTCTGACGGATTAGAGCAACGGGACCGGTGAAGCCCTTTAGTTTTCGACGCGCTGTACACTTTTGGTCCTATACGTTAGCCTCGTATCTCTTATAGTTTGAGATATCAACGAAATAATATATTTTTGTGTTTTTACGTCTTCTCTGGCGGAATAAAACTACGGGAACGGTGAATCCTTATATTTTTCGACGCGCTGCACACTTTTGTCCTATACATTAGCCTCGTATCTCTAATAGATTAAGAGATATCAACAAAACAATGGATTTTTATGTTTCTACGTCTTCTCTGACAGAGTAGAACTACGGGAACGGTGAATCCTTATTGTTTTCGACGCGCTGCACACTTTTGGTCCTATACATTAGCCTCGTATCTCTTACAGTTTAAGAGATATCAACGAAATAATGGATTTTTGTGTTTCCTCATCTTCTCTGACGGAATAGAGCAACGGGACCGGTGAAGCCTTATAGTTCTCGACGCGCTGCACACTTCTGGTCCTATACATTAGCCTCGTATCTCTTATAGTTTAAGAGATATCAACGAAATAATGGATTTTTGTGTTTCTACGTCTTCTCTGACGGAATAGCAGCTACGGGACCGGTGAAAGCCTTACAGTCTTCGACGCACTGTACACTTTTGGTCTTATAAATTAGCACCGTGTGTCTTATAGTTTAAGAGACATCACCAAAATAATGGATTTTTGTGTTTCCACGTCTTCTCTGACGGAATACAGCTACGGGACCGGTGAAACCTCACAGTTTTTCACGCACTGTACACTTTTGGTTCTATAAATTAGCCCCGTGTCTTATAGTTTAAGAAATATTAACAAAATAATGGATTTTTGTGTTTCCACGTCTTCTCTGACGGAATAGAACTACGGAATCGGTGAATCCTTATAGTTTTCGAAACGCTGCAAACTTTTGGTCCTGTACATTAGCCTCGTATCTTTTATAGTTTAAGAGATATGAACAAAAAATGGATTTTTGTATTTCTACGTCTTCTCTGACGGAATAAAACTACGGGAACGGTGAATCCTTATAGTTTTCGACGCGCTGCACACTTTTGTCCTATACAATAGCCTCGTATCTCTTACAGTTTAAGAGATATCAACGAAATAATGGATTTATGTGTTTCCTCATCTTCTCTGACGGAATAGAGCAGCGGGACCGGTGAAGCCTTATAGTTTTCGACGCGCTGCACACTTTTGGTCCTATACATTAGCCTCGTATCTCTTACAGTTTAAGAGATATCAACGAAATAATGGATTTTTGTAATTCCACGTCTTCTCTGACGGAATAGAACTACGGGAACGGTGAACCCTTATAGTTTTCGACGCGCTGCACACTTTTGGTCCTATACATTAGCCTCGTATTTCTTATAGTTTAAGAGATATCAACAAAAAATGGATTTTTGTATTTCTACGTCTTCTCTGACGGAATAGAACTACGTGAACGGAGAATCCTTATAGTTTTCGACGCGCTGCACATTTTTGGTCCTATACATTAGCCTCGTATCTCTTATAGTTTAAGAGATATCAACAAAAAATGGATTTTTGTATTTCTACGTCTTCTCTGACGGAATAGAACTACGGGACCGGTGAAACCTTACACTCTTCGACGCACTGTACACTTTTGGTCTTATAAATTAGCCCCGTGTGTCTTATACTTTAAGAAATATCAACGAAATAATGGATTTTTGTGTTTCCACGTTTTCTCTGACGGAATAGAACTACGGAATCGGTGAATCCTTATAGTTTTCGACGCGCTGCAAACTTTTGGTCCTATACATTAGCCTCGTATATCTTATAGATTAAAAGATATCAACGAAATAATGGATTTTTGTATTTCTACGTCTTCTCTGACGGAATAGATGTACGGGAACGGTGAATCATTATAGTTTTCGGCGCGCTGTACACTTTTGGTCCTATACGTTAGCCTCGTATCTCTTATAGTTTAAGAGATATCAACAAAAAATGGATTTTTGTATTTCTACGTCTTCTCTGACGGAGTAGAACTACGGGAACGTTGAAACCTTACAGTTTTCCACGCACTGTACATTTTCGGTCTTATAAATTAGCCCCGTGTGTCTTATAGTTTAAGAAATATCAACGAAATAATGGATTTTTGTGTTTCCTCATCTTCTCTGACGGAATAGAACTACGGGAACGGTGAAACCTTACAGTTTTCCACGCACTGTACATTTTCGGTCTTATAAATTAGCCCCGTGTGTCTTATAGTTTAAGAAATATCAGCGAAATAATGGATTTTTGTGTTTCCACGTCTTCTCTGACGGAATACAGCTACGGGACCGGTGAAACCTCACAGTTTTTCACGCACTGTACACTTTTGGTCCTATAAATTAGCCCCGTGTGTCTTATACTTTAAGAAATATCAACGAAATAATGGATTTTTGTGTTTCCACGTCTTCTCTGACGGAATAGAACTACGGAATCGGTGAATCCTTATAGTTTTCGACGCGCAGCAAACTTTTGGTCCTATACATTAGCCTCGTATCTCTTATAGTTTAAGAGACATCACCAAAATAATGGATTTTTGTGTTTCCACGTCTTCTCTGACGGAATACAGCTACGGGACCGGTGAAACCTCACAGTTTTTCACGCACTGTACACTTTTGGTCCTATAAATTAGCCCCGTGTGTCTTATACTTTAAGAAATATCAACGAAATAATGAATTTTTGTGTTTCCACGTCTTCTCTGACGGAATAGAACTACGGAATCGGTGAATCATTATAGTTTTCGACGCGCTGCAAACTTTTGGTCCTATACATTAGCCTCGTATATCTTATAGATTAAAAGATATCAACGAAATAATGGATTTTTGTATTTCTACGTCTTCTCTGACGGAATAGAACTACGGGAACGGTGAATCATTATAGTTTTCGGCGCGCTGTACACTTTTGGTCCTATACGTTAGCCTCGTATCTTTTATAGTTTAAGAGATATCAACAAAAAATGGATTTTTGTATTTCTACGTCTTCTCTGACGGAATAGACATACGGGAACGTTGAAACCTTACAGTTTTCCACGCACTGTACATTTTCGGTCTTATAAATTAGCCCCGTGTGTCTTATAGTTTAAGAGACATCAACAAAATAATGGATTTTTGTGTTTCCACGTCTTCTCTGACGGAATACAGCTACGGGACCGGTAAAACCTTACTGTCTTCGACGCACTGTACACTTTTGGTCCTATAAATTAGCCCCGTGTGTCTTATACTTTAAGAAATATCAACGAAATAATGAATTTTTGTGTTTCCACGTCTTCTCTGACGGAATAGAACTGCGGAATCGGTGAATCCTTATAGTTTTCGACGCGCTGCACACTTTTGACCTATACATCAGCCTTGTATCTCTTACAGTTTAAGAGATATCAACGAAATAATGGATTTTTGTGTTTCCTCATCTTCTCTGACGGAATAGAGCAACGGGACCGGTGAAGCCTAATAGTTTTCGACGCGCTGCACACTTTTGGTCCTATACATTAGCCTCGTATCTCTTATAGTTTAAGAGATATCAACGAAATAATGGATTTTTGTGTTTCTACGTCTTCTCTGACAGAATAGAACTACGGGAACGGTGAATCATTATAGTTTTCGACGCGCTGTACACTTTTGGTCCTATACGTTAGCCTCGTATCTCTTATAGTTTAAGAGATATCAACAAAAAATGGATTTTTGTATTTCTACGTCTTCTCTGACGGAATAGAACTACGGGAACGGTGAAACCTTACAGTTTTCCACGCACTGTACATTTTCGGTCTTATAAATTAGCCCCGTGTGTCTTATAGTTTAAGAGACATCAACAAAATAATGGATTTTTGTGTTTCCACGTCTTCTCTGACGGAATACAGCTACGGGACCGGTGAAACCTTACAGTCTTCGACGCACTGTACACTTTTGGTCTTATAAATTAGCCCCGTGTGTCTTATAGTTTAAGAAATATCAACGAAATAATAGATTTTTGTGTTTCCACGTCTTCTCTGACGGAATAGAACTACGGAATCGGTGAATCCTTATAGTTTTCGACGCGCAGCAAACTTTTGGTCCTATACATTAGCCTCGTATCTCTTATAGTTTAAGAGACATCACCAAAATAATGGATTTTTGTGTTTCCACGTCTTCTCTGACGGAATACAGCTACGGGACCGGTGAAACCTCACAGTTTTTCACGCACTGTACACTTTTGGTTCTATAAATTAGCCCCGTGTCTTATAGTTTAAGAAATATTAACGAAATAATGGATTTTTGTGTTTCCACGTCTTCTCTGACGGAATAGAGCTACGGGAACGGTGAATCATTACAGTTTTCGACGCGCTGTACACTTTTGGTCCTATACGTTAGCCTCGTATCTCTTATAGTTTAAGAGATATCAACAAAAAATGGATTTTTGTATTTCTACGTCTTCTCTGACGGAGTAGAACTACGGGAACGTTGAAACCTTACAGTTTTCCACGCACTGTACATTTTCGGTCTTATAAATTAGCCCCGTGTGTCTTATAGTTTAAGAAATATCAACGAAATAATGGATTTTTGTGTTTCCTCATCTTCTCTGACGGAATAAAGCAACGGGACCGGTGAAGCCTAATAGTTCTCGACGCGCTGCACACTTTTGGTCCTATACATTAGACTCGTATCTCTTATAGTAGTAGGGATAGTATCCCGGTTCCGACCCATGGGGCAATGAGGGGGGTGAGGGGCGGGGGGGTAACCGAGGGCGAGGTGGACGACGGCACAGGCGGCGTCTCATATTACAAAGGAGGGTGAGGGGTGTTGACGTGACGCGGTGGGGGGGGGGAGGGGTGCCGCGTTAGAGTCGCGTAGGGTCCGCGCGGGGGAGGGGTGCCGCGTAGGGTCCGCGCGGGAGGGGTGCCGCGTAGGGTCCGCGCGGGGGAGGGGTGTCGCGTAGGGTCCGCGCGGGGGAGGGGTGTCGCGTAGGGTCCGCGCGGGGGAGGTGTACCGCGTTAGGGGTAGGGCCCGCCGCCGCCGCCGCCGCCGCCGCCGCCGCCGCCGCCGCCGCCGCCGCCGCCGCGCCGCCGCCCGCCCGCGCCGCCCGCGCCGCCCGCGCCGCCCGCGCCGCCCGCGCCGCCCGCGCCGCCCGCGTTCGCGTTCGCGTTCGCTTTTACCTTAATTTGGGGGGGGGGGATGCCCGTGTCCGCGCCCGACGGAGTGACGCTCGAGCAATCGTAGAATTTCCCGGAGTAATCGTCGACAGCCTAGTTCACCCCAGCCGCGTCCACCACCACCACCATGCACACATACACACACACGCACACACACACACACACACAAAACAAAAACTGATGACTAAAAAAAATTTAAAAACTGTCACCGCGAACGACTTGCGTATATAACCGGCGAGCGACAGTTGCAGACTGAGGCGTAACTGCGGCAAGAAACCCGCTAGAACGCTCGCTCGATCTGTAAACACGAGACACCATAACCGAATGGCGCCGTGATTCTTTCTACGAAGAGTCAAATATCGTAGTTTAGGACGGGCATATCGGTTCATCTTTCACGCTCGTAAACAAATCGCGTCTCGCACTACAGAAGCGAGCGCCGATGTTCAGGCGAACGTTGCGTATATCGCTCGAGTGGAAAATAAAGTCGTACGTCGTGACCTGAAGAAAGGCTTTATTTTTCTGTTACATATATATTCATGCGAAGTGGCTGGGAAAGGAGATATAAAATAAAACATTGTAATGTACATATACGTTATACATTTATTCATGTAGATCTACTACATCAAAAGATTTATCTTTCGATGTAGCATACATAATTGCATCCATAGCATACGCTATGAGTTCACAATCTACAATTGACGTTAGATCGTGATAGTTATGGCTGCGCAAGAAACGCACGGCGTCGCATTTTTCAGTAATACAATTTGTTCGTAGAAGACTTCCCAACTCGCGGAGGCTCTTATCTACCTCTCTCGCACACTCATATAGATGGAAGCATACCAACTCAACGCATTGTTCGAGTTCGAAGAAAAACATAATAGTTGCAGGTTTCATGTACAACGAAGTATTGCCCGACGACAATTTTACAAGTTTATCGTCACGCATTTGCACAACTTCGAATAGTAGGTTGTCTGATGGAAGAGCCGGAATAGTCAGCGTATGACCGACAGCTGACCGCACGAGTCGCTCGAAATCCGTGCGTCTATCGATGATCTTCTTCCACGTCCAAGAAGACATCGCGATTTTATTTCCTCGGTTGTCGCCAAGAACCAATTCGACAAAGGAGGATTCGTGTGGAGGTTTCAGACTGACGCTGACCCCAATTTCCAAATATTTGCACTCCAACGAAGTGCTGTAGAAAAAAAGAACAAGATAAGTCTTAAAATAAGAAAATTGGAAAAATTATAAAATAGGATACTCTATAAATGAAAGGAAACTTACTTGTTCGCATTCGATGGAGTAGCAGCTTCGGGAAGCAACACGTAATAATTTATGCTTGCACCACCACCACTGTTGTTTCCCGCAGCGGAGTACATTTTTTCAATCTCGGTTATGGCAAGTCGACCGTTTGTACAAAACTGACCGTTCGCATAAAATTAACGGAGCGTATACGCGGCAACACCCTAACCCTTTTTTTTAAATTATGACGTGGTGGGGGATTAATGCTTCTAGAACGTATTCTGAGAAAAGGTGTTTATCAAGGTTTTGAGCGAACGTGTTGGGACATGTTTCACTGCATCATTCGGTTATGACGTCGCTTAATGCGAAGCGAATGCATTGTTCAGGCGGATGAAATATGTAAACAATATCCACGATTAAATATCGGAGATAAAAAATGTTTGTCTCGATGATTTAACCGTCGCGGTGTCGCGGTCATGATAATTATTTTTTCTAGGAAAACTTGTTTACCGGAGGGGTTTCGGTTAACGTTTCGAGGCATGTTTTACGGTGCCATTCGATTATGGCGTCGCGGTGTATTGTTTCATCATTTTTTCTAGGAAGACTTGTTTATCGAAGGTTTCGGTTAACGTTTCGGGACATGTTTCACGACGTTGCTCGGTTATAACGTTGCGGTGTCCTATGGTGTCCTCTTTATTGTTTATCGAGGCATATTTCACGGCACCATTCGGTTATAGCGGTGCGTATTATTTTGCGAGCGCCGAGATCAGGCTGCTAGACGTTGTAGGCAAAATAGTGCGTAAGCAGAACGCAACGTCTAAGGGATATTACTTTTCTGCGACGCCATTCGGTTATGGCGTCGCGTATTACAAAGCGAGCGCCGAGGTTCGGCTGCTGGAATTTGTATACAAAATAGCGCGTAAGCAGAACTCAACGTCTAAAGGATTTTACCTTTCTGTAACTTATATGCTGAACAATAGATCTGATGACACTATGCAGTAGATGGAAGAAGAAACGATACGTGATGCTCCAGTTGGAAGGAGAGAAAAGAATAATAGATGAAATATATAACGATGAATGAAGCGCGTCAGAGCCACAGTATATGATTTGGAAGTTCAAGAGTATGAACGATCGTGTGTACGGTGCGGTCGAGTCGCGTGCAAGTGCTCCGTAGAAGTGTGAGACGACATAAAGTGCGCACCTTTACGCGAGCAACATGGTGGACATAAGTCCTGGATGGGATGACTTTTTCAAATATTATAAATGCTCTACCGAATCAGTTTTTAAAGATCATTATTATGAACAAGATATCGTCGATACTTTAGAGGGCAAAGAATATCTGGAAGAAGAAACGACCGTGCCACGAGTATCACTGGTGCAGTTTCTTCGCGATCGCGAACTCGGTATACGCGGAACTAGTGAACGCGTAGTCAGACAAGGAGTTAATATTCAAACCGAGCCTCCATATGACTGGCCTTACCACGTGAGACGGAAAGTGTATAAACGAATATGGCATGAGTGCAAGAGAGAGGAAGAAAAAACTGATCTGCGAGGAGAAACGGGTGTGCAACAATTATCACCGGTGCAGATTCTTCGCAATCGCGAACTCAGTGGACGCGTAGTCAAACAAGAAATTGTTAACGATAATCCTGAGCCTCCATGGTACTGGCCATATATTTTGAAACGAAAAGTGTTTGAACGAATGTCGTGTGAGTGGATGAGAAAGTGGAAGAGAGAGGTTGAAGGAAGATATACTCCCCCACCAAATTATAGAAAAGTAAACTTATATTTCTGGGCGCAAGAAATTTCTGACGATATTGAGTTTAATGGTGATGCTCTATACATTACAATTCCTGCAGGTAGTGGGAGGTGTGCCGAAGTGTTGGTGATGGACAACTTGCGTCCTTCGATAAATTTCTACCAATGCAACGATTCTAAAGTAACACAGAAAATACTTATGAAATCGATATTTGATAATTATGACGCTTGGTTACTTTGGCAAGAGTGGCATGAATATGTCATCCCATTCTTTCCTCATGATTTTTTGTGTATGCACTATCACGTTCAGGAGTGCGAACGAACATGTTTATGGTGTGATCGAGTCACGTGCAAGTGCTCCGTAGAAGTGTGTGACGTGATTTAAAAAAACATTACTATAAAATACAAAAAACATGGAACATCTCAATAAAATTGCGCGCGAACTGTTGGAGCAGTCGCGCCAAGTCGCTACCTTGAGCGAGTATTTCACGTGGGCACAGCGATGCGAGGAAACCATCGAACAGCTCGAAGAGCACTGTCGCGCCAAGCGTCCGCGGCTCTGGCCTGGAGATAGACATTTATTGGTGTCGAATGTCAGACTACTCGAGGGTGCGAGAATTCAATTAGATAGACGTTTTATACACAGCGGTGGTGATTTGGTGGTCGCGGGCACCAGTAGTGGCGACGGCAATAACGCGGAAAGACTCGTTTGGCGAGAGATCGATGCTGCGTTCGAAAACCGTATACGGACTGGTGCGGTGATTAACACAGACTATATCGAACCGCGACAATTTATGGTGGACGCTGCTAGTATAGTGCTCGAAAAAGTGCAAGACGCTATAAACAGACACAACAGCGTGAAAGTGAACACCGTGTTCAACGGTGAGTTTGTGACGGGTGATAAACGTGACAATAAAAGTATGAACACGAATAACTATGCTCTCTTTCGTACATCCGATATGCGTGAGTGGTACGAGCGACACGTTATCGAACCCACACTGGCGAAACTCGAGGACTTCCAGGAGCGAGATAGCGGGTGGGCGCTATCGCGTATCCTCGATCTTACAATTAATATCAACAGGTACGATCCTATGCGCGCGGGATGTCACCTGAAATTACCGCAAGAGATATTGAGGAAGAATGCGGTGATTAACGTCCGGTCCACGGACAATGCATGTTTCGCGTGGTCGGTGGTCGCCGCGCTGTATCCAGTTGAGCGACATACGGAACGGGTATCCTTGTACCCGCATTATACAACCGTGTTAAATGTACAAGACATTGAATTTCCTATGTCTCTGAAAGGAATTAGTATATTTGAACGACTCAATGACGTATCGATAAATGTCTACATCATCGAGGGACATAAAACGCTAACCGTTCTACCGATACGGCTCACCGACCGGAAGAGAGAAAAGCACGTCAATCTGCTGTACGTGCAAGACTCGCGAGACTACAACGTGGGACATTTCGCGTGGATAAAGAACCTGTCCCGCCTTGTGAGCTCACAAATAAATAGAGATGAACATAGGAAATACTTTTGCGATCGGTGAGTAATACACTAAAGAAATAATAATATACAATAATTTATATTTCTATATAAAAGATATATGTAAAAAAGTTGCAAATTTTTTTTGCAGATGTCTACACTATTTCTACACGAGCGACAAGTTGCAATCGCACACAGTAGACTGCAGTGAGTTAAACGACTGCGCCATCCGACTACCGAGCGAAGACGACAAATGGCTGAGCTTCCGCAACTACAACAGAAAGGAGCGGCTCCCATTCGTCGTGTACGCCGATCTCGAATGCACCCTGGAAGAGATGGAAGCGGATGAGAGAACGTCCACGTACGCATATCAACGCCACGAGGTATTTAGCGTCGGGTACTACGTGCAGTGCTCGTACGACGACTCGTTATCTACGTATCAGTTTCGCCGCGATAAGGATTGCGTCGCATGGTTCGCCAACGAACTCGAGGAATTAGCGCATCGCGTAAAGGGTATTTTATCCGCCAATGTCCCCATGGAAACGCTCTCGAAAGAACAGTGGCATGCGTTTCACAGCGCGACGCACTGCCACATTTGCGATAAACCGTTCACACTAAACGACGATGAGGAGCGAGTACGCGATCGTTGCCATCTGACCGGCCGCTATAGAGGTCCCGCGCATTCAAACTGTAATCTCAATTATAAAGACTCATATGTCATTCCCGTAGTGTTTCACAATTTATCCGGCTATGACGCACATTTTATCATAAACGAAATAGCTGCCGCGTTCGAAGGCTCGATCGAAGTACTACCGTTAACTAAAGAAAAATATATCTCGTTCACGAAAAACGTTAAAGACACCGCCGACAAATCAGATTCGCGAAACAATATAAAATTACGGTTCATCGATTCGTTAAAATTTCTCACCACTAGTCTCGAAAAATTGGCATCCTTTCTCGATAAGGACAAATTAAAAATTGTACGTTCAAAATTTTCCGAATTATCAGTCCACGATTTAGAACTACTGACGCGAAAAGGTGTCTTTCCTTACGAATACGTGAATTGCGTGGACAAGTTGCAGGATACGCGTTTACCGTCGCGCAAATTATTTTACAGTTCCTTGGTCGGTGACACTGTATCCGAGAGTGATTACGCGCACGCCGTGAACGTTTGGCAGCGGTTCTCCGTTCGAACCTTGGGAGAATACAGCGATCTGTATTTAAAAACAGATGTATTGTTATTGGCTGACGTTTTCGAAAATTTTCGTGACAGTTGCATCAAAAGTTACGGACTAGACCCCGCTTATTACTACACATTGCCAGGTTTCACATGGGACGCCATGTTGAAGCATACTCGCGTAAATTTCGAATTGCTCACCGATATAGATATGGTAATGTTTATCGAACGTGGTATTCGCGGCGGTCTGAGTCAATGTTCGGGCAGATACGCGCGAGCCAATAACAAGTACATGCAGTCGTACGATCCATCGAAACCATCGTCGTACCTCATGTATTTCGACGTAAACAACTTGTACGGTTGGGCAATGTGCCAACCTCTACCGTACGCAGATTTTCGATGGGTCGAAGACGTTTCGAATTTTGATATTAGCGCGATCGATACGAATTCGCCCACAGGTTATATTCTCGAGGTCGATCTGGAGTACCCTCAGAATAAACACGACGCGCACACTGACCTACCGTTCTGTCCGACGCGCGATAAGCCGCCAGGCGCGCGGCAGGCCAAGCTCCTTGCGACTGTGTGCGATAAGAAGCGCTATGTCATACACTATCGTAACCTTCAGCAATGCACGCGCCACGGCCTTCGAGTTACAAAAATACATCGCGTATTGCAATTTGCTCAATCTCCATGGCTCCGCGATTACATCGAATTAAACACTCTGTTAAGAACGCGCGCGACAAATGATTTCGAAAAGAATTTATATAAATTGATGAATAATGCGGTATTCGGAAAAACGATGGAGAATGTGCGTAATCATGTAGACGTAAAATTATTGACTCATTGGGAGGGTAGATACGGCGCGGAGGCAATGATCGCTAAACCAAATTTCCATAGCAGGAGTATTTTTTCGGAAAATCTGGTTGCCATAGAAATGCGTAAACTCGAGGTGAAATTTAACAAACCTATCTACGTGGGTATGTGCATCCTCGACATATCTAAGATATGTTTGTATGAATTTCATCACGAGTACATGTCTCCTCTGTACAGCGACAAGTGTAAAATTATGTACACGGACACGGACAGTTTGATCTACCATATAGAGTGCGAGGATGTGTACGAGAACGTGAAACGTGATATCGCTAGGTTTGATACGAGCGATTACCCGGTCGACAACGCGTACGGTATACCGCTTGAGAACAAGAAGGTGCCGGGCTTGATGAAGGATGAAAATAACGGCGCGATCATGACTGAATTCGTTGGACTCAGGGCGAAAATGTACGCCTTGCGAGTCGATGGTAAAAAAGATACTAAGAGAGCAAAAGGTGTAAAGAGTAACGTTGTCGCGAGAACGATAACGTTCGACGACTACACGCGGTGTTTGAGTGATGAAATTGAAGTGATGCGACAGCAGTCCTGTATAAGATCGAAATTGCACCAAGTGCGTACAGTGTCCGAGACGAAAATCGCTCTGAGTCCGTACGACGACAAACGATATATCTTATCGAATACGACCGATACGTTACCGTGGGGGCATTATTGAATACCCTTGTAACGTAATGTATGTATGTATGTATGTACGTATGTATATGTATGTATATATTGTGACGTCCCGACGCCAAAATTTAATTTTACTTATATGAGCTCTAATATATAATCTAGCTTCAATATTATATAATTATGCTTAAATATTTCTACATGTTATTTACGCTTTTATAGAGCCCAATATTAATATTAACACTCATATAAACAATGTTCGTTTGATAAAACATATATAACCTTATATAAAATTAATAGAAATAATTTAGAATTAAGAATAAATTGATAGGAAGCGATATACGGCTTGATAATCAATTAAGGATCACGAGAAATGCATTTATATCCAGAAATTTCCGTTGGAACCAACCAAATGCAATCAGCTTACTTATATTTCCGTTAGAACCAAACTTTATTACACGAGTTTCATCTCTATAGAGAGCCATATTTAGCTTCACAGTCGCCATTTAAAGTTTTACTTAACAGCCACTAAAGGAATTATTACAAGAAGGCGCACTCAATATCCGAATGCATTAACTTGTCCAGAAATAAATTTATTCAATAGAAGGAAATCTCCATATATTAAATTAAGCCTATATTCATGCTAATCGCATTTCTATAAAGTCTAAATATTAACGCATTTATACCGCAAGCTACTACTTGCACCTATATATATATATATATATATATATATATATATATATATATAAAAGAAAAATTATTAAAATTATATAAAATATCAATTTATAGTAATAACCAACGACAAAATAATTATTTTGGTTAAAATCATGCTTAAAAGATAGCAAATATATCATTATTTCCGTTAGAACCATAAGAACCGCCATTTAATAAGAGTCACCTGCAAGCCGCCATTTAATTAGGGTCACTTTCCGTTAGATTCCAAGAGAGAGTCCGTAATTTACCATCGAGTTTCACATCTATGTCGACCATCTTGTGTTCCCGGTCGCCATTCATTGTACCCACCATAGAATACTAATATATAGAGCGTAAACTCTCTTCTAACTTTAATAACTACTTTATTTTCGAATTTTTAACAATTCTAAAGGCAAAATACGAACAAAAGTATTATTAATATAGTCTACAAGCCTATCCAAAACCGATCAAAGCAAAAATCGCCAAACTCAAAATTCACTAGGAAAAATCACTAGATTTTCGAAAAATCACTAGATTCATATAACAGCTAATTAAAGTATAACAAATTGTTTAAAAGAGATTATAGCTCTCTATCTTTGACCGTTTTTGAGATATATATATACTAAAAAACTACCCTCTCTTAATCAACCCCTTTTCTACCCCTGATGGTACTACAATTAATTCCGTTCTTATATCACCCTTAGTTTTCAAGTTATAATAATTTTAATGTTAAATGAGATTATTACATATAGTATAAACGTACCATTATAATTCCGTATTACAAGTGCACGAGTACCAGCCGTATAGTATAGCATAGTTCATATGTAAGGACACGTGTACTAATGTATAAGCGTATACTATACCTCTTACCATATATGCTTTATAACTTACTATAGATTTTCTCCTTGAGTGTAATCACTGTCGGTACTGCGTCTTAAAATTTATTTGTCGAGCATCGGCATAACGCTTCAAAGGATACTTAATATTACGAAGTCTAACTCTTAAGTCCCAACAGGAGACACCTGCAAAGATAAGCGATAAAAATTAATTTTCATAAGTCACAACAGCTCCGCTGCTTACAGTAGATAGCGGTAGATAAGCTCGAAAAAATATCAAGTATCCGCCATAACATTAACTCACCGCTTGACGCAATCTGACGCAATAGACCTGATCCCACTCTCGAGAAAACTGCGTGCGCATTACCCTACCATAGCGAGCGACCAAAGCGGGGAGCCAATCAAAACGAAAGGCTCTCTCGCCCCACTTAGTATAAGTCCC
>JASTWR010002120.1:0-26163 GCA_030770355.1 Harpagoxenus sublaevis
TTAGGTCGCTAATGACTCGAATGTATAAAGTTTCATATAAGCTAGATAAAGAAAATTGTACCTATCACATTTTATGCTTATCATGAATAAATTTTCGCAAACATCGATATTGAAATAGCATGAAATCACTTCTTGTCTTGTGATCGATTTTATCAATCGGTACTTATATTTCTTTGTACATTCTCGTAAGGTTTTATCATACCATTAATCGCAAAATCATTATGTTGCATATTAGATCAAATTTCTTATCAAACTGTCTGGCAAATAGAAAGATGATGTGGAAGCATATCATTTTCCCTTTGACTCTGGCCTAATATCAATAATTCTTTATTTCTGTTTAGATAAAAGCAGAAAAGCTTAATTTTTGGAAATATTTTATGCCAACCTTCGGCATTTATTAAGAATTGTGTGACGTTAATGAGTGAATTATGAATACATTTGCATGGATATGTATACAGCGTGTAAAACTTTTGTCGTAATCATCGTATAATTACCATATTTGCCCCAATATCCCCAGTCAGATGCTTCCGATGCTTGTAAACCTGTAATTATATAATATTCGTTAATTTCTTTGAATTAAAAAGGTATTTATTTTTCAAGAAATAGCTATACTCTCTAGAAATAAGCTCTTAAAAGTACAGTAAAACTCTAAAAACATGCACAAATAAAATTTCTAACAATTAAGCATTATTAAATCGTCCTAACGAACAGTTAAAGTAGTTAATCGGGTTAACCTTGTATACACAAATGAACCAAACATGCAGAGAACGATTTTTACATCAAATTGTTAACTTTAAACAGTATTCACAAAATAATAATGTTTATGCTTCACAACTTTTTTATCTGCGATTTTTTCAGATTTTTTAAGGATAAAAACTTATGTTATTTAATCAAATTAAATTTCTTAATCGACGAAGCTGGCACTCCTGACGGTCACAATCGTCAGGATACTATAAGTAGACCGAGAATCCGGTCCTTCTATCGAAACGCTTAAATTTAAGCACCTTAAATTAAGATGGAAAAATTCCTTCTCCCTTCCCTAATTAAATCGATATCGATTTAATATTAAAATCACTGTAAAAACTTATTGCGAAAAATATTACCCCAGCCAGGGTTCGAACCTGGAATCTCCCGCATTCCGTTCGGGCGTCTTAACCAATTCGACTACCAGGGCATGTGGTAATATTCATCGCAATAGCACATCTAAACAATCATAAGAAGGAACACCGATATTTACGTCGACGGTGAATATTCAAACACGATGAGATACATTAACTTCGCCAGTGTATAAATAATCAAATTAAATTTCTTAATCGACGAAGCTGGCACTCCTGACGGTCACAATCGTCAGGATACTATAAGTAGACCGAGAATCCGGTCCTTCTATCGAAACGCTTAAATTTAAGCACCTTAAATTAAGATGGAAAAATTCCTTCTCCCTTCCCTAATTAAATCGATATCGATTTAATATTAAAATCACTGTAAAAACTTATTGCGAAAAATATTACCCCAGCCAGGGTTCGAACCTGGAATCTCCCGCATTCCGTTCGGGCGTCTTAACCAATTCGACTACCAGGGCATATTTTTCGCAATAAGTTTTTACAGTGATTTTAATATTAAATCGATATCGATTTAATTAGGGAAGGGAGAAGGAATTTTTCCATCTTAATTTAAGGTGCTTAAATTTAAGCGTTTCGATAGAAGGACCGGATTCTCGGTCTACTTATAGTATCCTGACGATTGTGACCGTCAGGAGTGCCAGCTTCGTCGATTAAGAAATTTAATTTGATTATTTATACACTGGCGAAGTTAATGTATCTCATCGTGTTTGAATATTCACCGTCGACGTAAATATCGGTGTTCCTTCTTATGATTGTTTAGATGTGCTATTGCGATGAATATTACCACATGCCCTGGTAGTCGAATTGGTTAAGACGCCCGAACGGAATGCGGGAGATTCCAGGTTCGAACCCTGGCTGGGGTAATATTTTTCGCAATAAGTTTTTACAGTGATTTTAATATTAAATCGATATCGATTTAATTAGGGAAGGGAGAAGGAATTTTTCCATCTTAATTTAAGGTGCTTAAATTTAAGCGTTTCGATAGAAGGACCGGATTCTCGGTCTACTTATAGTATCCTGACGATTGTGACCGTCAGGAGTGCCAGCTTCGTCGATTAAGAAATTTAATTTGATTATTTATACACTGGCGAAGTTAATGTATCTCATTATGTTATTTAGTTATGTTATTAATATTCATATAATTATGCTGATATTACACATTAAAAATTTTAACTACATTGAAAATATAAAACAAATTAGCTTCCAAGCAGATTAATTTCAATATTAACGCCATTAGTTTTCAAATAATATTACAGTATTATCGATCACAGTAATTATGATTGCCATTGAAATTAATTTTACACAAACTGATAGGCACATAATAAGGTAATACATTCCTATTAGTGATCTCCATAATTAACAGGACGCCTCGATGTGATTATTCCGACTTGTTTCAATCCGGTTGCTCAGTTTCAGCATTACATGCAGATTCGTTCAAATGAGTCAAATTGCGGAGAAACGTGAGCACTATAATAATCGCGATCTATAAAGCCGGCGCTGACCTCGTGCTCGCAATATCAATTTGACGAGTTCGCACGAACTGTTAATAAAATATAATTATTTCCACGTCACTGCCACGCGAACGATTCGCCATATCGCGAGCGTGTCCGTCCCATTGGGCCTAATAAGTAATTGAACGCGCACGACAGGAAACAGAATTGACCTCATTGACCGCTCGGACCACGAGTACGAATTTTGTTCGCACTTATTCCTAATTCCATTCTAGTCGCGGCCGGGAAGAAAGCGACGGTGCGAGAATAAAGCGATCGTTCCGCGAAAGCCGTCCATGCGGCCGGCAATTAGACCACAATCGGCGGATAAACGCCGGCGCTTTCTAGATCAGCGCACCGGCCGCAACTACGGCCAAATCATTCAAACGACCCGCAGATTTTAATGAGCATAATGCATACTTCCGCTGCGGGGATAGGGCGTAAGACCGGCTAATCGGTGTACGAGTTTCTCGCTCATAGTTAGGGATGCTTAAGATAGTTCGATACTATTGACATATCGAGCACTTGTCTACGATTCTCGTGAATTTCTCTTGTTAAAAAGTGATAACTGTGCATCGGTATTATCTCAATAGATCACCATTACTCTTTTCGACAAACATATTGCAATACAAAATATTGCAATATAATTTAAAAAATCCTTTTGTATCCCTTTATTACTAAACACCTAAGTTTCATTATTATCAAATTTGGAAATAAACTAGTTTTACAATCTCAAACTTTGGGATTAAAATACTATTTCTATTAGTAAAATATTTATCAAGAAATATTTTGCAGTTTACCATTTAAGTTTTTTAATAATAGATATATTATTTTCTCTATGTATAATTTATTCAAGTAGTAGTGCTTTTAATAGAAAAAATTAATGATGATATTTTTGGAAATTTAAAATATTGACTTTGATATAGAAGAATACAAAATTAATATCTCGCGTTTAGTTATGTTTGTGAGAAAATATAAGGAACAGAAGTAATAAGAATTTAAATAAATATATATCTACACGATATATATTTATTTGCAAAATAATCTCGAAGAAAAGTGAGTTTTTAAGAAAGAGAGAAAGATATAAAATTATTCTCCATTTACATATTATGAATTGACACCAACTAGATAAAATAATTGCAAAACTGTTTGGAAAATTATTACAATAGAATAAAATATTATTTGATTAGTATTTAATCATATTAAATATTATGTTCACAAATATTTCAGACACATTCAAGAAATGACAAATGTATGTATTATAAAAAAAGAACAAAGATATTCTTCTTGTCCACTAATTTCTTCATATCGATATATTCTCTGATTGTTAGGCGAAGTGATAAAGGAGTAATCACGACCGGGAATCAACTATCACAGTAAAAGAGCCCTTACCTAGAAGAGCGATTAGGCAAAAGAGACGCATCGCACGGAACCACCTGAAACTATCGCGATGGGTGACACACGAGCGCGATGACGACAAGTATACGACTGACGCGACGTAAATCTAACTGGATAACCCCGAGATTACACTAGGAGCTATCACATGAGATTTAACGTATACACGTGCATGTCAGGTCATAGTCATGTGCAACCATGCAACCGACTGACCGACCGACCGCATCAGCGCATTCTATTACGATAACGTAAAAAGGAGCGATGAATACTTGCTCTCCTTTTTAATTCGTCAAAGTGAATTACTTTTGGTACAAATAGTCGAATGCGTTCATTCATCTGTCGTGATTCGAGCGAACGTTGCAGAGTGATTCATTCAATCTATATTGACTGATTGAATGAATGCACTTTTATGTATCAATTGTTGCCACGATTGAGTAATATACGTTTAAAAAAAAATTAAACGCATAATGAAAAATATGAAAAAGCATAAAGATTACAGATCTATTTTCAATTTTCTCTTTGACTATGATTCCTGAGACTTCTTACAATTTTCTTTTCTTTTTTATCTTCAAAGCTGATGCAAAAAGTGCAACAATACACTGTTAAAAGGTAGACTTTAAAATTTGTTAATTAACATTTGTAATGCAATTAAAATTTGTGACAAACGAGTAGGATATTGCATTTTCGTTGCAGCAACGCCGTCATCGCGCGATAGCTGGAGCGATCAACCAAGTAAAATTAAATTCGCGAACAAAGCATGGTCCAAATCTTAAATTTAGACACGCGGTTTATGCGTTCATCAACCGATCGACCAAAGTATTCGGTCAGCAGGTAAGTATAAGCGCAGCTACCGCCATGTTATGTGCATCTTACGTTTACTCAAAATAAGTCATCGTTAATCACTCATACACAACCATTCTCAGAAGCCATATTTATAGAAAGAAGTTTATGGCGAAATGGAGTTGATATAAATGCAATACGTGTTTCTTATTTTGAAAAAGGGTGAAACAAAGAAATCAATTCTTGAGCCAGTTACTATTACCTGTTAACATTATAATTAAAACTTAAATCTGAAATAGATTGGTATTACAATATTAGAAGAACAAGAAATCTTTTTAGTGGTTATATTTTTTAGAAATTTGGGGAAACAAAATAAATTTAATAAATATTAATTTTACGAGCATTAAAAGAATCATGACAATATCAACATAAAAATTAATAACTAATGTTAATTTAAACGAGATTTTGTGCTGTTTCAGGATAAGATTAATATATGTATTTATTTTTATGCATTAACTATCTTTATGCATTCTCTTTCTTTCTTACAAAAATAAATAATTATTAATGTTTGTTTTATTTTATTCTACTATTCTTTCTCTTATGTTTAATATTCGAAATATTACACACATTCTTACTTATGCGTTTAGAAATTGAAATTTTTTAATGTCTCTAAAAACCGGTAATAAGTAGTAAAATAAGAGAAAAGGGAGCAAAACTTTATTGAAAAGTCATGAAACGTTTTACCTGTGCAAAACAACGTCAGTGTGACAATCAGCAAGTGACCTAAACCCATTTTCACATACGGTACACCTGTCATTTTGCCGAGACACAACTTGGACGACGATCATCGTCCGACTGATCCACCTGGCAGATTCCTCGTCGAGAGGCTGACGTATCCAACCCCCGCGTTACCGTATCGAACTCATGCAAAACTGCAATCTTGATCAGTCGATTTGAGAACCGCGAGTGGGCTCAAGTGAATTTTTCGCGAATTCATTTTCTACAGAAGAAATAAGAATAGAAAAAGAAGAATAATCTCCTTTGATATAATCGTATTTTATCCAATTACAGCGTGTAATTTGAATTAATTTTCTAATTTAGCAAGCGATCAGGTAACTTTTTAATCGTTCCGGATACTGTTCAAATGTCCATTATAACTGGCAAGGAAACAATATTATTTCGACCAGAAATCTTTTCTAATTGCAAACGATCTATGTGCTTCGTGATAAATAGAGACGACAAACCGACTTCGAAATTCGTTAATTAAAAATTTACCTTTTTATTCAAGATTATAAGTAGTTTTATAATAGAATTTTATAATAGTTTTATAATAAAATTCTTTTTAATAATTCTGTTTCTATACTTTATTTTACCTTTAGATCTATTCGGCGCTCGACAAAGAAAAGTAATTTTAATCCAAATACTGTTTAAGATGTTGAAACAGTTTTCGAATGTATGTCGAGAGTCCAAATTACTAATAAGTTTAGGTATTTTTAGGCACGTCGACATAAAATCATGCTTCTCGTTACACGTTCGCCCTGTTTCTCGTCAATCTTAATGCATCAAACGTGATATATATTATGTAGGTAGGGCTATTAAGATTCTTCGAAATCGAAAGGCGCGGTGTTCTTATTTCGCATATTCTCAAGAGCATGTATAAGATGTCGGAATATACAGCCTCTAACCAAAGCATGAAGCTGATTACGCAAATTGTAATAAAGTAAAAATTTGTCAGTATTTCAAATCCGACAGTATTTTTTTCCGTTCGAAATTATGTTAAAAATTATTGAAAAATACTAAATACTAAATATTTATACATATATCGTTCATTTTACTTTATAAACACTAATTAGTTTAACATTAAGTAATTACATTAAGCGTAATAAACACTTATTACTTTAAATAGTTAACTCTTTACATTAAGTAATTAAATTACATTAAGTATTTACAGCAAAATAAGTAATTACAAGAAAAATACATTACATTAAGTAATATACTATTAGTTTAATTTATTATCAAGTTTATTAGAATACTTATTGTTACAGTTAAGGTTGTATATCGAATGTCAAACTACTTATGTAGCATTTCTTTACGAAATACCTCGTTTATTTTCATATATACAAACGCATGAGTTCCTAAAAACGATTACATCGACAAATATGTTCAATTCCCGGCAAAATTATCTAAGTTGATATAAAGATGCATTCATTAAAGTCTAAACAAGCAATTATCTAAGTTGATATGAGAATGCATTTTTTTCCATTAAAGTCTAAGCAAGCATATATTCGCGGCCAGCAATATTAAATTTATGCGTGTATGTAATTTCGCGTATAATTTTGCAAAGGGTAAATAATTCAACAAAGGGGAACTCTCCCCCTTTCACGATTATGCGGCTTATTATGTCACACGATTCTCTCCCCCTCAAGTTCCGTGATGCTGTTTGGAATGCTGCAGATGACTATGACACACTACGCTGCTAAAGTCGCTATCACACTTTATATTATTTCACAACCATTCTTTTCATTGTGTTTCCAAATTGATACGATAAGAGCAAGGTATATGCTAAGGATAAGAAAACTCTTTATAATACAGTTATCAAACATCTCATAATACGACATATGTATATCTAATAATAACGCGTTTAATTATAATTCTTTATGAAATGTCTCTTTCTATAATTAAGAGAAAGCTCTTTATTAGTCTCGTATTGCAACAAATTATTTGGCAACAGCCACTACCGCGTGTAACTATTTCAAGTTCCATATACACTCGCTCTCTCAAATTTAGCGGACACCGTTTGTGTAGATACGTTGGTAAAAATAGCAAACTCGATGGAGTTAGTTGCGTGTAGTTAGTGGCTGCATAACGGAGCTATTCTTTCGCTAAATATCGGCATATACACATTAATTTGCGTTATCTAAAAATATCACAATATTGTATCTCTTATTAAAATTTTAAACTTTTGACATTTTTAGAATTTCTAAAAAGATCAGTTTCATAAATTGCGAATTTTAAAATTCTAAGTGAATAGACCTACAATGATTAATTTGTAATTTACATTATATTTTCTTTATAATAGAGATTGGTAGTCGTTTTAAAGCTTTTAAAGCAAATATATATAATAGTATCAAATCTCTCATTTATTCAACAATAACATGGTTTCTTGAAGTTTGAAGAATCTAAACAAACTCCAAACCTGCGCGGAGAAACCTATTTTAATCGTAGGCTTATTGTGACGCATGAATGATAAGCCGGCTTCAGTATCAAAAGCTTGAAACTAACAATGCAAACAACAATGCGTTTTAACTTTGCGGATTATCTTCGCAAAATCGTATTAAAACAACATATGTAAAATCACTGTAGCGATTCTAATCTCGTGGAAGTAACCCGCGAGAATGAAACAGTGTGGTAGAGTGCCATACGATTCAACAAAAGTGGAGAAACAGAGACGGATATTAGAGAGCGGAATCTCGAAGGAAGAAACGAGAAGCGAGCGACGGGGCGTTCCGACCAGAAATAGAAAAGCGGCACGAGGAGAGTCGCTGAGTATCAGCCAAGGTGGTGTTCCATGTGAGTCTCTTCGTGCCGGATCGGAACTCGGTAGTTCTCGCGTTGAAACATGCCGCGCGGCATCCCAATGAGATCCTCTCTGAGGAGCCGAGATTCGTCCTCGACGTCGACCGGGGTCGATCCTCGGGAACGCGTCAAGGACTGCTGCCGTAAGCTGGTGGCTTTCATGTGCACTCAGGTCGGCGTGGGTGGTCTGGTGGTGGGCTATGCGATTGTGGGCGCCTTTGGCTTCATAATGATCGAATCCCAGGTCGATCCGACGGCGCCGGTGTGCGTGCGAGAATATATCCGTCGGGAATACGCCGACGAACTGTGGTTCAGCACCGCGAGCAATCAGTCGGTGAACGTATTCAACCAGACCACCTTCTACATGGTGTCCAATAGTATTTTGCAACGTTATCAGGAAAATATTACTAGAGGCAAGCGACAGAAGGAAAACTGCAACGGCCTAACGCCTACCGATCTCTGGTCGTTCCCATCGGCGTTGATGTTCTGCCTCTCGGTGTTCACTATGATCGGTTATGGCAGCCTGGTGCCAAAGACCCAGTGGGGTAAAGGCGCCACTGTGATCTACGCTGTGTTGGGCATTCCACTGTACGTGCTCTATTTCTTGAACATGGGCAAGGTGCTCGCGCAGACTTTTAAGTGGTTGTACACGCGGCTGCACGAGTGCACCGGTCAGCGGAAACCTGGTCAGAGGATCATCGTGCCCTCGACCGCTTGTCTCTGGGTGATATTCGGCTATATAGTCGTTGGCTCGATCATGTTCGCCGAATGGGAAAAGTGGGACTACCTGGACAGTACTTACTTCTGCGTCACTTCGCTCTGCAAAATCGGCATGGGCGACCTAGTTCCAGGCTGGAGCCACTCTACAGAGGACAGCCAGACAAAACTCATCATCAACTTCGTGTATTTGCTGCTAGGCATGGGCTTGATAGCCATGTGCTACAATCTGATGAAAGAGGAAGTATACGTAAAGGCTCGGGAACTCAAGGAACAGCTGAACCAAGCGATGGATGCAGCCCATTATAAATTAATTACGTGTTGTAAATCGGAACCGACGGATTGAGAGGTCAAAAAAGAATCGCATTACAAAAATTATGGATAACGCCGAAATCTATCATAAGAGAGTGAAAAAGCGATAATAAAGCGATAACGAATAAAAACTTTTAGGACCTAATCGAAGAAAAGATCTTTATAATCAGCGAAAAGTTATATAGAGAAGAAACAAGATAAAAAGTAGAAACGTTTTCCATATCGTTGCATAAATGTAAATGTTATCACAAATGCAGACTAATCGTTAACATTCACCAGCGATTGTAAACGGTTTGTGGTATAATATAGTGCGTTGTTTCTCATGCTATGTGTGTCCAATATTATTATGACATATATAATAATGTTTATATTATAATTTTGATATGTTAAAGAGAGGTAAGAGATTATCGTCTAAGAAATAAGTTGTCCCATTTTTAATACGTAATTGTTAAATAATTACTAGAAGTTATAAAAACCAAATTGTGTAGAATAAATACTACAATTGCTGTCAAATGCACTGTACAACTAATGGTAAAATTTATAACTTTTATTATGTATTATTACATTTATTATTATTATTATTATTATTGTTGTTGTTAAGATCATAAAATTGTTAATATTTTCATGATTTATACTTAACATACTCTTTATAGACTTAAATATAGATAGATTAAGCTTTCCACATGAAGCATCCAATCGGCAGTGCGTTAGAGCACTTTACTTGTGGAATACGAATCGTGATTTATATCAACAGACGTGTCAATAATATTTTTAATACCACCGTAAAATCGACGTCGTATCACGACACCTATACTCGTGAATAGTATATGTATGTATATGTTTGGGATGACGGTGTGCAAGTTTACATATTGATCACTAGAGATATCGGTCACTCCGTGGATTCTTGCGACAGATTATTTGCGTTCCCTGATATTGGAAACGTGATGTTGAAATATAAACTTTTTATATCTGGTATCACAGAATTATCAACGCTTTTTTGCAAATAATAATATAAGAACTGTAAGACACATTAAATATATAGTCAGATACATGAGAAAACATATTAAAGCAGAAAGGAAAGAATATTAATAATTGTTAAAATCGCATTTAATTAATAATTTACACGGTATCTTTATTTAAATATTAATCAATATTGATTGTATCTTATTCTAAATAAACACTATTAATTGTATTTTTTATTTAACGTATAAATAGATAATGAGATATATTATAATTTATAAAAAGAATTTACATGAAGTTATCATTGTTTTACTCATAAAAACAATATATTTTGACAACAAATTAATACGATTATATGGTTTTTGCTTACGTTTAATTTATTGCGAATTTGAAGACGGCAGGAATTTATGAAGCTACCGAAGTATTAATTGTCATGAGCATACGCCATACACATGACTATATATATAAAAATATATTGATTTGACATTTCAACTACAAAATAACTGTGCTACCGATTACCAAGAGTATAGTCACTCTGCTAATTTATCGATCACGATAATGTCTAGCACAGTAAATTAATGAGGCTGCAATGGCCTCGTCGAGAGAAACAATGCACAATGTAGATAATTTACTACGCGCAATATTATATACATTCCACAAAATAATTTGTACATGATTGCCCAAAAATAAAAACTTATTACTATTGATAAAAAAATCTACGTTATTTTGATGTATAATTTTATTTTTATAACTATATGCTGCGCTCTAATAAAATTATAGCGAAAAAACATTTTATTTTATTTGCCACAAGACCAGGCATTTTATTTGATTAATATTTTATTTAGATATTGTACTATGTTGCAAATCATATTTTTTTCTACTTCCATATGTATATCTTTTTAAAAGAGATATTCTTGAAGTCTAGAGAAGAATTTTGACTAAAAATAAAATAAAAATTTATGATTAACAAATCTTTAATTTTATTGACTTTAATGCAAAATTAAAATTAGAAATGTTTAATATTCCTATTTAATATATAACTATTTAGTTTATGTGCTTAGATCGTATGTATCTATGTCTGCCTTGAAATAATAATCTAGTGCAATCACAGAAATAACCCAACCCGAAACTGAAACTGTCATGATTCTGGTGAGTCACTTTGGTTTCACTGCAAATGGTTATAACGGAGCTATCTACATACTCCCAATTCACATAATTTCTCGATGTACAAAACTCATGTCCATGTTTTGAATAAAAATAGGAGGCTTGTTACGGCAATTTGTTAGATCTTGAATTTGTATGGTAAATTAAATTTCTCCTTGTACTATTCATGAAAGATTCTCATAAATTTATCATGGTAAATGATTATCCATCTCATAAATTTATTGTGATAAATGATTGTCCATCTCATAAATTTATTATGAATGGATGATATAGGTGTATGGATGATTATCAGTCTCATAAATTGATCAAAAATTTATCGCAAAACATTTTGTAATATGTTATCGCGCTGGTATAATTGGACAGTAGCTGATAACAGTCAACTATGCTTCTTCGGGTAAGTGTAAGTTGTTGAAATAGAAACGTATATATCGTCGAGTTCTCTACTTTATCCGCCTTCAATAAAATCGCATAACGTAATAACACAAATGCATTTATTGAACACAGATAAATATGATGCTTTAATGATACTCTTAACTTTGAGTCTCGATTTAATTTTTTCTGATATTATTTTAAAAAATAGATTTTTTTTTTAAAGTCAAAAAGTTAATATAGTCTTTATAAATAAGCTTTAAAACTAAAATTTTTGATACGCTATTATATAAGCTTCGACACTTTCATATAAATTGTAATTAGATCATATGTGTTTTTATAAAGCAGTTTAGATAACAAAGAAATAATTTTACAAATTTAATTCAAAAAACCTTCAAATATATTCTCTATTTTAAAAAAAATTACCCATTATAAATGCTGCGTTGAGAAAAAAAAATTAACTTTTGTATGATAAGCTAACGAGTTGTACGGAAATGTTTTAATGATCAGAAAGAAGAACATTTATAATTCATAAATCTCAATGAGAGCCACGTACACAAACCGTGCAAATTGCAAGAAATGGTGCTTCTAATGAGCTAATCTTGCTAGTTGATTTAAACTTTCATACATCAACGGCGATTCGATATTTAATAGAATTCAGAATAATTCGGCTGAGTATGTTATTAGTTTAAATGCATTTGCATCGATTAACCACAAATAATAGATAATATAACAGCTTTTATGTGTTAAATATATAGTTCACAATTGATTAGTTTCTCTAATAACAAATTAATTGGTTAAATTAATTAGAAATTAATTCTTTATCATTCTATTATCATTGTAATCAAGTTTCTTATTACGCAATCAACTTAGTGATTATTATCATTTAATAGTTATTTTACTTATAATTGCATTTTGTTAAATTACAAGAAAATAAAATATACATATTTATATATTAAATATTAAAAATAATAAATTAAGCCTAAACCTAAAAACAAAGCCTAAAAAAGTGTAAAAGTTTAAAAAAGTCCGTGTAAAAGACATTTGCAGATGTTTATAAAAGAAGATATTAGCGCCTCTTACAAGAATCATAGATTAGTAACAATCAAATCAATTACACTTGAAATCCCGGCGGAAAGTGCACAAGGGAGTTACCTCGATGACAAGTTGGCACCGTCGTCGAATTGTTGAAATTTGCAGTGGGGTCCTTGCAGACGTCCAAGCTTACTGGCGCAATTTGTCGGGTTGCCCTCGCTTGGCATCTGAATGCAAGCAGACTGCAGTTCTCCAGGATTGCCGAATCACTACGGAATCCTGCCTCCGTTGGTCGTTCTTCGCCGTGTACATGAGCTATGTGCTTATAGAGATGTGTGAAGAGCCCTAGTCTGGTAATATCAGCAAAGTGGACAATCAGGGACGCCACATCACGGTACCAATCAGTTGAACATTATGTAATCAATGAAAGTCACGGCTACACATACATTCACAGATGGTAATTTTTTTAAAAAGATTAGTCTATTGCATAATATACGTATGTGTGCACTGAAAAGAAATTTATTAAAATCAAGAAAATAAATTTCTTTGAATTTGGTTTCCTTAATTCAAAGAAGTGTTATGTAGATTTGAGAAAATATTTTAAATTCAGGAAAAT
The DNA here is from genome assembly GCA_030770355.1 of Harpagoxenus sublaevis. Classification (NCBI taxonomy): domain Eukaryota; kingdom Metazoa; phylum Arthropoda; class Insecta; order Hymenoptera; family Formicidae; genus Harpagoxenus; species Harpagoxenus sublaevis. Next base: position 13,536 of record JASTWR010002120.1, read on the forward strand.
ATGTTATCTTAAATCTGCCTAATACATCTTTAACTTAAGGAAATTAAATTCAAAGAAATCTATTTTCTTCATTTTAATAAATTCTTTTTTTAATGTAATTACGTTATGTGTATTATTTTCAATATATTTTTTTATTATCTTATTTTAATACTATCTTATATTTCTTTCCAAATTAAATTTTACGTCAGAACTGAGTGACACTTGCAATATTTAATGTTTATTAGATTTAAATAATTTTTTTAGTAATATAAATATGTATATTAATACATAATTAATACATAATTAATATACATATTTGTTAATACATAATAATGTATAGACAAAAATATGGAACTATGGAATAATACGTAGGTAACTAATGAATTTTTTTATTAAACACATTATTACTTTAAATAGAAATTGCTATTTCATCGAGACAGAACTATATCTCTTTAGCCAGAACAGACAGGTTTCTGAATTCACTGACTGAATTTTAATTGTCTGTGTTTAATCAAATATCCTCCTAATTCGGTGCCGGATGCAAAATGAACTCAATTAAATCGATGACCATCTGATCATCTCTCCGTTCAATCAAGTTCATCTTGCAATAAAATACGAGAACCAGTCGATATTTATCTGAAAAACATCATTTATTTCAGAAGAACGCGATCTCGATGGGGATTAACTAGGAATTCTGCCATGCAAAGATATTGGAAAATTGAAAAAAGTTGCATATACCACTGACCGACGTTGCGATGGCGAAGAAATATGTTTACGCTAATATAAAATATTATTTGCGGAAGCACATATTGACGGAGATATTTTCTTCTTTACCAAAGTTTGAAGGAAGACACCTGAATCAACATCGAGTGCAGCGCACTTTCCCCCACGGAAGCAGCTCGCGTTTTGCGAGGCCGCTGTTGATTCTGACAGATTTGCCCGAAAGAGCTATCAAACAAAACTCGAAACTTTCGGGAAAGATTCTACTTCGGTAAACGAAACAAAGCAAAATCTTCATATATATTGCATGGTGACTATGGTGAGTACAATAACAACAAGACAACCTAACTATGGAATCTCCAACGATCGATAATTAATAATTATTTATAATATCATAATTAATAAAAATAGATATTTTACTAGATAATAGATATTTTACTAGATAATACATAGATATTGCAGAGAATGTTCAATTTGCGTAGGTATACTAAAGTTCTATTGATCCGTTCAGTAATTTATATTGTTGAAACATCGGCATAAATATTAAGTCAAGTTTTTACCGACAAATTACCGCAATCTATTAATCAATTTTTGTCCATAAAGACTAATCGACGAATCCTTTGTCTCTTCTAAGAGTCGACGGTACATCACGGATTATGATGTTCGAACTCGTCGTTAATAAAAGGGATAGCCGTCTCTGTGGCTTTGGAGAGAGCCGGATCACAGTTTGGAAATTCTATAGCGATAACTCGATTTAAACTGTGTCAACTCCTGCCGCTGAAACATCGCGAACTGCGTCGGACTTGAAATTAATAGTAACTTCTCTGCTCGCGAGCGTATCCGCTGAGTGCTTTGACTAGATACATATACGAAGCAAAATCTCGACGGTAATACGGAGGTAATTTTCATCGAGGACACTTTGACTCCAATCAAGTTTCTGCGCCGGGAACGAGCTAGCTTAAAATTCCGTCGTCTTGAATATCTAACTTTTACCAGGTCAGCGAGCGTTCCTTGAAAAATATTCAATTTACTCCGTCTTGCGCGTACTTCAAAGCACGTGTACTCACAGTGTAGCTCGATCTTGTATCATGAATGAGATTTTGATTGTCACTGGACATTGGTCTCCACAGAAAATTAATAATATCGCACAAGATTTTCAATTCATAGCTTCAATTCTAATCAGAACCTTTTACATTTGAAAGAAGATTGTTTTATTTGATTCTTAATTATAGTTTCCTTTTCATACTACACAGTTTCACGCTATACGAAAAGTAAGAAAACAATTATAAAATATCCGATATGTTTTTCTTCCCAGTCGCGTAAACGTTGATATATTTTATTTAATTCGGACGTACAATTACGAAAGTGTAGTCGGTTGCTTTTGCCGACAGATTTATTTCTATTTTGCATCGCGTTTAAACACAGAGAGAAAGATGCCCGCGTGTTCGTATCATAAGTATATATAGATACGAGCGCAAGAGATCGATGGCACAATCGCGTATTTTTCCGGCTTGTATTTCCCCGGATTCTAATTCCGGTAACGCCGGCTGACATTTTTCACCTCGGCGTGCTCGACTCGATCACACATGCATGTGCATGCATACACACACACACACACACACATCTGACATGTACACATTGGACAACCGGTAAATCGGTCAGGCAACCCGTTTAAGGCCGAAATCGTGAGGCGTAGGTAGATAACGCCGATGGTGGTGATCCAAGGAGATTATTGGAATCTTGCCAAGTCCCCTTCAATATATAGAGCTCCCACGTCAACCTACCTCCATCTCCTCACGTTTATCCGATCGCTCGACACACGATGTGTAATGCGGCACAATGGGCAAGAGAAAAATACGTCGGCCTGGTAAAAAGAGGTGGTGATAGGGATACCTACCGCGCCTTTGTCGTTTGGGGCTTTCCGCGACGGAATTAAGTTTACATCTCGTGAATAGATGTGAAAGGGACCTTTTGAGATAAAGCAGCATGTTACTCCGACGATCCGCATAATACGATGACAATTAAATTTCAGAACATGACGTTACGGAATTTACTTCTTAATTAGGACACGTTTCTCTCTATCTCTCTCTCTCTCTCTCTCTTTCTCTTTCTCGTAGTACAATTGTTTCTCTTTTGAAGAAAACTATTCTAATTTGTGTGTTTCACAAACGAAAGTTATACGTTCTTTTGGAAAACGTCTATAAAGAAAACTCTTCAAGATATAAAAGTAAACAAGAGAACTAAGAAAGAAATCTCAATCTACATCGCGAACGAAGCAGTACAGATTGATCCGGCAATTTCTGGGGCACGTTTGAAGCGCCCATAACGATCCGTCAGATGAATTAAGAAAGAAGTTTAATTCTTGACAAACAACCCACCGAACTTTCTCAGTCCCTTTTATCCTCCGCTCTCCACCATCGCCCTCCTGCCCGTTCCTTGCTTTTTTTTCTTATTTGCCGAGAGGGAGATTGGCGTTCAAAGTCCGGTGATAAATGAGCTACTCCGAATCGAGACGACTCACTCTGCTACGCCTGTTTTACTCGGTCCGGCTCGTCTTCGACTTGCAAAGACCAAGCAAATCTTTCCCCTTCCTCCCCCCCCTCTCTCTCTCACTCTTTCTCTCTCTCTCTCTCTCTCTCTCTCTCTCTCTCTCTCTCTCTCTCTCTCTCTCTCTGCTATTGCAATTTTTATTCATCAATATGTCGGCACGTTGCCGGAAGCCGGATGTTTCGTACCGGAGGTTTAAAGGGATCGTCGCGGTATGCCGGTTAATGCGCCGCCATACAATGCCACCGATCCATTGTTCCAGCTAAGGAACACCCGTTGCCCTGCTCCCGGTGCTTTTCATGGAGTTAGCTTAGTCTACGCCATAAAATGGCGAACTAGGTTCATGAGCGACGCTAAATTAAATTCACGCGAGACTGGCCTGCACTATCCGTATTTCCCAGCCGCTTATATCTCTCAAATATCATTATATACTAACCGTTTATTTAAGGGAAGAGATATGTACACGTTTCGTAAGAGGTACGAAAACAACTTCATAGTTGTACAGCAAATTTAGGCGTTGGTTAAAACAATATGGTATATCAATTTTACCGAGAGTTTGAAAGCTGAATTCTTATACTCCACGCAAAGAGCTAATATATTTTGCGGAGATATTTTCTATGTATAAGATACCTAAACATTATATTGCATTTTTTCCAATTATAATTTTATTCCATGTCATTTTCATTAGTCAAAGGTTTTCAGGCAACTATTACACATATAATGTCCAAAAGACGTATATTTGTGTGAAATATCTGCCGCATCATAGATCACGAAAAATACTGATATGATAAAAGAAAATGCTTTCTCACTGGAGATAGATTACGAAAATTTATAGTCTCCACGCGTAAAAGCGTTATTTTTGTTTCAGGTATTTGCACCAGATGACATTGCTGTAAACTAGCCAATTTTTCAGCGAGACAATCCAAGGAACAATAATACGATTAATCGTTTCGCATTGTGTTTATGGCAGGATTTATCATTCAGAGAGGTTTCGCCGTAATCTCGAAAAATCAAGCAATTAATGTTACAAGACAACTGCTTGATCTTGTTAACGATACGAGCGCTGAATTGTACCACCCAAATAAAACATTACTCCTCGCAAAACCTGCACTTTTGTCAAATGGGAACAACAAAACTCAAATCCATTTATTTTGTGGATGAAAGATTAAAAACGTATATAATTCGGAGAAAACAATGCAGAAAGTTTTTATTAATTTTCCTTTGAAATGAAAGCAGCCGAGTAATTTTTATATCTGTTCAGATGGATGAAACTTAAACTTTTTTTCTTAGTTCTCACATATTTTATATATATATAGCGATTTCTTGTATATGTTGTATAAGTCTTATTTTACAGTCTTTATTGTCAATGCATTTTCAAAACAACTGATCCATTTTGTACGAAGTCTCCTAAAAACAGACTTTTCCGATGTGAAGAAAACCATGTATTTCGACGATCGATTTCTCGTCATCTCGCAAGATCGAAGTCTATTCAACTCTTTCGACGGAGAGAGAAGAGAGAGAGAGAGACCTTTTCTCACCCTCTTCGCATAGGCAAAGCGCTTTTTCCAGCTGATGTTTTCGCGGTTACTGTGTCGCACTCGTCTCCTCGTCATGCATAAAACGTATACGCGCAAGTTCGGTCCATATTCCTCCATCGTCGCGAATCCACCCCACCGGCAGATCACCCACCCAGATGCCCGTCTCTCCAGCGGGCTCACACTGCGCCCGGTGGTGCGCACCCGGTGGCGCCTCCAAGCGATCGAGATCCCGGCGCACCCCCTCGACCACGGGCCGCGACGACTACCTTCAGTCGTGGGTGCAGTGCGTGCGAGTGTGCAGCGGTCCCGAGAGCTGCTGCGAGAGACCGGCGTGGCTTGGAGTGCGCGCGAAGTTAGGTCAGTGTCACCCCCGTTCACCTCCCTCGTCGTCGTTGTCGTCGCCCTCGGCGGGCACCGCTTGGGAACGACGGCACCCGGGATTCCCCGTCTCCGAACGAAATCATCGGGTTTGCCGGGCGTCCCGACGCTACGTGGTTCCCGGTAGGCGTGTTGTATATTTCTCGGGGGGTGTCGCGAAATCCTTTGCGTTTACCACGCGCTTAAGCAGTGGAAAATAGACGGAACACAAATTTTGGGAGATTTGGAATACAAATTATGTTATTCTTCTTAGAGTACGTGGAAATTATGATAATTATTCAAAACGGAAATCTTCGGGGATTTGAAAACGCGTTTACTATGCAAATACACCCCTGAAGAGGATTTTGTAGTAAAATTTAGGCGATATGTTAATAACACTTCCACTTCTCGTAAAAAATTATTAACAAAATATCAAATACAAATGTAAATTTATGTAAACCATAATGATGAAAAGTAAAAGTTTTCAAATAGTTTTGCGTATCTCGATCCTTGTAACATATAATATTCTGCAAAATTTGTATAATATTTTGTAAATGAGTTACTTTCCACAGACAGCACATAAATTCATAATGTTTATAGCTGTATTGCAAAATATATTTTTTGGGATACTGGTTTCGAATTAGCACCAATTTTCAGCAACAATTTAAAGAATATTAAGATAATATAAAGTCGCAGAATGGACGAACGGTATGATCAATACTTTTTAAGAAATAAAATAATAAAATTAAATTTACGTTATGTAATAAGTCTTAATTGAGAAAAAATAAAAGATAAGAAAATTAATAGGGATAATTCTCGTATTTTCATGAATAATTCTCTGAGACATATCGCGCGGATTCAAACATGCGTAAGATATAATCGCGAGTAATTAGAGCGAAGTTGCGGGACTGGTTCGCGCTCTCTCGACAGCTGCTACGCTAATCTAAATTCTCATAAACTTTAATCGCAGAAAGCATGAGCGGCAGAGCGTAGTAACGGAAAGATGCGAGCGACTCGCGATCCGCGCGATTTCCGTAGCGGCGGTGTAAAACCGTCGTGAAATTATTTCATTGAGATTCGTCGATTATCGAAACCTTTCGTTGCTCGGACACGCGATATCGCGTGGCGTTCTTTTTATTATTTCTCGCTTTCCCCGCTCCAACTTCTGCACGACGGATTCAATATCCTCCGCCGTGAGGAATCCTCTCCATTGTGTCCGCATGCGGAACTTTCGGTATTCGAATTGGAATTGCGCCACGATTTTTATCGAAGTTTAATAAACGCTCTAATCCTGAATATCATTCACGAAGAACTTCAATATCCCCCTGGAATCCTTCCGATTGTATTCTATCATCTCGTATCGAAGATGTACAATTTAATCCATCATTAATTATCTTACGCATTTTTTTATTATTTTATTTTTACTAGTTATAATATTACTTGATAATATCCATAAAATAAAAATTTTCTAAACAATCTTTTTTATAAGAAAAAGAAAAAAGAAAGAGAAGGGGGGATAATTCATAATTAATTCTTCAATTAGATATAATTATGAGATTTAATAATTTGTATCAATGCAATCTTTTTGCCACAAATGTTCCAAAAAAAAATGAAACATTTGTTGTTTTATCCCTCAAATACTTCGCAAAAAACGCACTCCATATTTAATAATTGGAACAGTAGTAAAAAGTAGTCCCATGAGCTTTGACGGATTTTGACCCAATCGACAGATTCTCGTTTAAATTTTTATCGTCAGCAAAGTACATTCTGGGTCTTTTCAATTATGCGTCCGAATCGAATGCTACGGTGTGCAATACCGTGGAATCCTTTTCAGTCGAGAGCTAATGGATTGTCAAGAATAGAAACTTCACGTGGTTTTGCGATCGTTGGCTCGGTATGGTCGATCAAATGTTTTCAATTCTATTTTCCGCGGACCGCGTTTCACCCTCTCTGTCAAGGCTGAAATAGTTTCACAGATAGAGACGTCACTGAAAGCAACATGCCATTTTCACATGATAACTTTTTAATCCGCAAGATATATATGTGCGCGTGCGAAATATATGTATATCGCTGCAACCGACGATGTCACATCGTAATTATTTGATATTAAAACATATGTCCACGTATATATATGCGAGAAATCAATAACTATTTAAGAGACATAATTATAATGTGCTCTAAAGCTGGAATCACACGATACACGATTTTCATGCCTTCATCCTTGCTCTCGAAAGTTAACGTTTTAAACAGCAAACCGGAGCAACGTTCAATGCATTGGTCAGCGTCAGTCAGCGTGCAAGGATGCAGGCATGAAAATCGTGCATCGTGTGATTTCAGCTTATAACTAAAAAGTTTAATGGAACAAATGTTTATATCACGTACTAAAATTATATGCGTAAAGGCACTAAACAATCGATCTCTCGATGTTATTCTAATTTTGATTTCAAAGATTGCCTCGCACACACTATAAGTGCAAATAGGCCCAGGGAAAACTACTGCCTGTTCCGATCGTTAATCTTACAGTCGGTATCGAGTGCCAACCGAGTTCATTGTCTCGATTTCCATCGAATTCGCGCACTAGAAGCGATCCTTACTCGGAGGCGCTCGAGCGATTACAAAGGGCGCTATAAAGTAATTTACTTTCGCGATAGAAAAATAAAGAGGAAACGCGAGAGAGGTGTGCAATGAAAGCAAGCGAACTGTGCTGAATCGTGGAGCTATGTTTAAAATCTATTTGGATTCTACGATATCGAATTGTTCAATGCTGCGAATTATACACACTGTAGAATCGATCAACAACTCTGTTCTAATCGTGAAAATATTTTCTTTAAGTTAATAAAATATTTTCTTATGTAATGGCAACAAAGACACAGGTGTCTCACTTAAAAATATTTAAACTCTATATAAAACATTATCCGATTATTTTAACTTATTGCTTGTTTTCTACAGTTAGCACATATTAGTGCATGTTTCAAAATTATTTCAATCAAAATATATCTTAGAAACGAAAAATTTATGAATTAAAAAACTAAAAAAGTAAGTATTATTACAAAGATCAAGGTAGATTCAATGTTTTCGGATTCAATGCTGTCAGATTCAACGTTGGCGGTTTTAATATCGAATAAGGGCCCTCAGTGTATTCCAGTTTTGTCTAGACTCTAGACGGGTTCCCGGCTGATGACAACATCGTGAGGTCGGCTCTCCTCAGCTCGCTAATCCGAAATAATATACCGTTGACCCAGTTAGCGGCGCAACAGCAATTAGACATTCGCGCGGTGGCAGACGAGGTGGGACCAGAGCGTTGATCGATCCTTCCTCGTCGCTGGGCGTATGTACTCACGTAAATTCCCGTCGTTAATACCCGCGTATCGGCCACAACGACTGCGCCGACATGGACATGAGTTACGGTCTCGAAGTCGCTCACTTGACAGGGAAGGAACTGCTTGCTCGATTCAAACAATAGCGGCAAGAATTTCGGTATAACGATTCGCTAATCCGATCATGTACGTTTCATATAAAAAGTCCGATTTGCAACAACGATAGGTAATTTAATGCTCGGCTCAAATATGACCGCGTTAATAATATGAGAGCCCACTGTATTTGCCAAATGTTTTCTATACGAGAGAGAAAGAGAGAGATAATAAAGCTATCTATCATATTCAAGGGTCTAAACTAAATTGAGTTTACTTAGGTTTTGAAATATTTTCTTTGAAAGTGGACCAAAAAGTTTAAGCGAACTGTATTTGGGTTAAGCATCTGTTATACTAGTTACATAGAAGTGACATCTCGGCGCCGGTTGCCTCCTTTGTAAATAGAAAAAATTTTGCCAGAAAAGTACGGAAGCTTTTAAAATATTGTCTCACTGGCGGTTTCTATTATCTCGCTTAGTAACTTTGTTGCATAATGGTATTAGGTAAATGCGCATATAAACTCGTGCTCTTTCTTATCGTAGGATATATTAAAGTCTTGACTTTCTTGAGAGTATGTACCTATGTAGAGATGTGGAGAGTAGAAAAGAGACCAAATGTCTCTCCTTAATTTTTTTATTATAACAAATTATAATGAAAAATATTCCCACGGACATCATCCGTAATAATTAAAAAATAATTATTTTAGAATATTATTTTGTTGTAAAATATAAAATAAAATGAAAATTATTATACATATTGAACAAACTATTTAAGTATTTACTTACTTTATACATTTATAACGTTATAGTCTAATCATTAATAAATTATATAAGTTTAAATATGCAGCTTTGCATATATGCAAAATGACTTTTCGATGCTCCGTATACTCTCCCTTATGAAGTTTGAACTGAAAAAACCTTCTCTCTAGCCCTTCTGGATGGGAAGGTTCAGAAGGTTATTATTTATTTAAAAAATACTCAGAATGCTACGAAAAATTGCTTATTTAAGGGTTAAACTCGTAAAATTTACGAAAATCTAAATTATCTATTACATTAAATTATCTATTTGTTGCAAATTAAACTTCTTTCAGATTTAAGGTAATACGTGTAAGTAACTCTTTATCGCATCATTTTCTTGGTGATAAAATGTCGAGCGTGAGTTTGTAATTGTCACAATTCTGTCATAAAACATCCTTGTTTACGTTATAAAGAAAAGAGAACAAATCCGAGTTCATTCGAGTTTAAAATTGGTCAGTTAACTCGCTTAATCATCATGGCATTTGCGCTGAAATCGTCGCGTAATAACGCGGTCGACTGTTCTATTCGTTTGGACTCCGTTATACTTCGGTCGAAACGGACGAAATGCCCGCGTAAAGTGCTTCACGATTTCCGAAGTGTGCGATCAATTCTCGATCCATGACGGCGCGCGATTTGCGGCCGCGTATTAACGCCCTAATGCGCGTCCAAAATCAACGCTCGCACTATGCCAAGTGTCGGTTTCCCGTTAATCGGCCCGATTCCACCCGAACACTTTAACGTCGTTACGCATCGCGGTTCGCGATCATAGGATCGTTCGCCGTCGTACTTCCGGTTTAGGTACTGCTCGTATCGCCGTAGCTATATTTCGGGTTGAGATTACCGTCGCATTCGTATTACTCTGCAAGTTTCGTTGTAATATTAATCGCAAAACGGGCAAATCTTTCGCGGCCTCAAACATTTTTGTAGCTTTTAGCGAGAGAATGAAAGGTAAGAATCAAAAGAATAACATTTTTAAAAATTAAATTTCAGGCGAAAATGTATACATTTTATCCCGAGCGACATTATTTTCATATTCAAAGCAACGAAATTTTTTTTTGCGCGACTCTCGGGGATGAGAGAAGCGGGAAAAAGAGAGGGTTGAACTCGTTACTTGTACCCATAAATCCGCCCGCGGACCAAGTTGTACGGTTCGCAGTCTATGGTATACTATACACCGAGAATTGCATGTAACGAAGTATAGTCTGGCAAGGTATAATACAGCGGCTTAACTTGGAGTTTCGTTTATGTGTTGGTATAACATGGCATATCAGAATTTATGCATTCTCTCACGCCTAAATAATTTGAGGCCACTTTGTGAATTTCTTTCCTTAAAATTTGACAAGATGCCATCTTTTCTCATAACTCTTTAATTAAATTTCAAGTGAAAATTTTCTTAAGTAATAAGATTCACTTGGAATTAATTGTAAAGAAATTTAATCCGAGAATTTTAATTAACGAGCTGCAAAAGATACGAATTAAAGAATTTTATTAAGAATGCTGATTAATTTCCAATAGTAAAAATCAATGATAGAATTGTGTGTCAATTAAATTAAACTGTAATTTATTCTAACGATAAATAATATAATATTAACAGATTAAGATGTTCCCAAGCGGTGCTCTTTCGCGCGAATGTCGAGAAAAACAGCGGCTGACCTGCATCTTCTCATATAGATACGTGATTCGCGTGGCCGAGAGAGGGTACAAAGGGGCCGAGCGTGTCGTTCACGGTGGAGGAATCGGGGGACCATGATGCCCCCCATAATCGGGGAAACGCTGCGCGTATGGTTCCTCTCGGCGCTGGTCGTTCACGGAGCCGTTGCCGGGAATCCGGACGCGAAACGCCTCTACGACGATCTGCTGTCCAACTACAACAAACTCGTGCGCCCCGTGGTGAACACCTCGGACGTGCTGCGCGTATGCATCAAGCTTAAGCTCTCGCAGCTGATTGATGTGGTAAGTAAGCTTTTCTATGAAAAGTTAAAAATTGCTTAAGAATTGAAAAATATTCTGCAATAAAAATTCAATAAAATTCCATTGTTGACATAATTGCTGGGCTATAATTCAATATAGCTATGACGAGCATGCTCAAACAATTTTAACGTTATTGATATGTATGATTAAAGAGTCTGCTACAATACAATAGTCGATGATTACTGGTTATATCCTGATCATAGAATTAATCATACACATTATTGGTACAATAATTGGCAAATACTTCATTAGTCAAAATATATTTGAAGGTGAAATTAGCCACGGTATATTACTGTAGCATTATTATAAAGATTTTCAGAAATCCTATATTAGTACCAATGAATTATCTTTTAAGAGAATATACAATATAAACAATAATACAATTAAAAACTCAATAATTTGTTATAAAAAATGAGAATATAAAAATGTTTAAAATATATAAATTCCTTGTAGAGTAAAAAAGATAAGCGTAAACTGCAGAATAAAATTTATTATAAAGATACTTTATAATATAACTTTAATTTTTTACAAGAATATCATTTAATTTATTTAATCCTTGCCATGTTTAGCCACTAATTCTCTTTTGGTTTGATCGTAAAAGAATAAAAAACGTTATATGTCATTTCTTCTACTTCTACTAGCAAGCAGTAATGGTTATCTATATCCAAAGTATCTGTATAAAGTGACTTCAAACTCTGCTAATATTGCATATAATCTCCAAGACGATGGTTAAACTTGTGCAAGTATTAAAGTGCGTGTTATAGCTATTATAAAATCAATAGCTTATAAAGTCCACGGACATTCTAGAATGGCTAATTTGCGATTTAGGTTAAGATGCTCCCACGGAAACTACTATAGAAATCCAAATTGTCGCAAATGAAAATGGCACGAAACTTGAGTAATTGGAATAATTACTTAGTTGAACTTTGACAAAATTTTAGTTATGATTGTGCCTCGCGAAATTATGGAGTATGGATAAAGGCTTTTGAAAGCATCATTTAAGATCCTAACTATTATTGATAATACATTCAACAAATAATATAATTAAATTGTATTATAATATAATATTTCAATAAGATCAATAATTGTATTCAATAATCGCAAAAAAGATATTATTCAAAATAGATATTATTCAAAATAGAATATTTAGAGATTTCTCTTATTTAATTTTACGGAAATTGCGGCACTTAAAATTTTGTGTAAGTAATGATATAATATAATACTCAATAGCTTAAGCTATATCATAACAAATTATGTAAAATCAGTCAACAAGAAGCACAGTGTTATACTTGTTTATCATTAGGGCAAT
>JASTWR010002121.1:0-26162 GCA_030770355.1 Harpagoxenus sublaevis
ATAGGATTGCACTTGTTGATATTCACCATAAAATTTGATATACGCGACAACGCCCATCCGCTGTCCCGTTCCTGAAACTCTTTGAGAGCCGTTAGAATTACGTCCATCACGCGACTATCGTACCATTCTAGCAGATCTGACGTGGGAAGAAGCATATAGTTGCTCGTAGCGATACTCTTGACCGCGGTTTCACCACTCGTGATGACAAATTCTCCATTGAAAAGAGTGTTGACCTTGAGACAACCATGTCTCACGAGATTGTCGCGCACATGAGCGAGCACCGTGTCTCTCGCATCCTCGAGAAACTGTCGAGGCTTAACGTGATCCTGATTTATCACCACACCGGTCAGGACGCGTCTCTCGAAGGCCGTATCGATCTCCGCCCACGAAAATCCTCTCGACGCCGACGCCGACGTCGACGGCACCGACGAAGACGTGGATGGTTCATCGAGACCGGCACCCACGTGCGCGAAAAAACGTCGACACAGACGATTCCTGGCTCCCAGTAATATCGCAATTCGACAGGCCAAAGAATTGATCTCTCCAGTCAACGTCATTCGAGATTATCCACGACATTCCTCGCGCATTATCTCTAGAAGCGCGTCACAACGTCGCGACCATGCGCGATACAAATCTACCGAGTCGACGCTCGTCTCGCGTTCGAGAAGATCGAGATACTCTTGCTTTTCACGCTCCTCCATGTTCTCTCTCTTTTTTTTTTTATTGCAACCACACGGCGTAATCGCCCGAGGGTATTTCAAATTTTAGCCTTTCACAAATATCGCGACGATACTCCACCCGACTCTTACCGTTTACCCCCCTTTTCGTGATACGTCCCGGAATTGTACGATAGTAACGCACCGCTCTAGAACTGTACGCGATCACCGTTTGAATCCACACTTTCTCATGCGCATCCAGAATTCCAATTTCCCTTCGCAAATGATACGTCGGCAGATTCCATCGAAGTTGCTCCTTCACCACGTGGCTCCCTAAATCTTCATTTACGTCATACAGATTGTCAGACCGATCGGACTTCCGTGAAGCATCACTATGAGTGCTCTCTGTCGTCGACGTCGATAACGTCTCGTAGCAACACAGATCAATATCACTGTCGCGATCCTTGCACTCACAATCAGAATTCTCGGAACTCGAGAGATGGGTGAAAGTCGAGAGATATGTAACTGCGTTAGCATTATCACTACCGCTCACGTTGGACGCGATTTCCTCATCCTTTTCCATTTTCTCGACATTTTTTTCCCTTTTTTTTCACAATCTTTGAACGCGAAAAGCAAGAAGAACGACGCTGCACCGCGCGTATATTACGATATGCGAGCGGCATCGGAAACGAACACGTTTATATATACCTACCTGTTTATATATACCTAGCGTAGAACGCGATTCTAAAACAGACTGCGATATGATAATTTGCGGTTACCGACTTATGCCCTCCAGCGACGTACAATCTGATAAAAAATCACGCATTCGTCATGTCGTAAGCAACATGCGATAACCTTGATCGATTGCGTAATAACACGTGTATGCTCGATGTGAGGGTTAGCATATCGGAGAGAGAGAAAGAGACGAGGCGCGAGGTAGGAAGTCAGCGTCTTGCGTAACGCGACCAGTCTCACGTGGTACGCGTACCGGGGGAGACGTTTGGTGGAGGCCCGCGGGCGGTCGGAGTGGTGGGTCGGTTGACCCCCCACCCGACGGGGATTCATTTTCACACGGGGACTACCTCCAGGCGGGGATGGGTGCGATTGGAAGGGGGATCCCCCTCTCACCGCACCCACCCCCGTTTGGAGGTAGTCCCCGCGTGGGATGAATCCCGCCTCTCTCTCCTACTAGCAACTCGCGGTTCCGCGCACCTATAAATAGGCGTTTAAGTCAGCCCTCCAGTCGGCAGTGTGACAAAATGAAATTCGTGCAACAGCCGTTGGCGATACGCGTGACGAATTACGGCGACAGATCACTGTCGATGGGGGACAACGCGGAGAAGCGCAGGCACGGTCCGATGCTACCGATTACTATACGCGCTATCATTTGCGGTCCCTCGAATTGCGGTAAAACCAACGTTCTGATAAGCTTATTGGAAAGTCCGCACGGTGTTCGTTTTGAGAACGTGTACGTGTACTCGAAGTCGCTACAGCAGCCAAAATATCGATATCTAGAGAATTTATTGACGTCGATCGATGGAATCGGTTATTTCACGTTCTCCAACAACAGTGACGTCATTCCGCCGAGCGATGCGTGTCCAAACTCGATCTTCGTCTTCGACGACGTGGCATGCGACAAGCAAGACGCCGTGAGAGAGTACTTTTCAATGGGCCGGCACTCGAGCGTCGACTGCTTTTATCTCTGTCAGACCTACGCGAGAATACCTAAACATCTGATACGCGACAACGCAAACCTGCTGATCCTGTTCAAACAGGATGGCACCAATCTGAAACACGTGTACAACGATCACGTGAATACCGACATATCGTACGATGAATTTTGTGCGTTGTGTCGCGAATGTTGGCAGCGCGAGTACGGATTCGTAGTGATAGACAAGGACAGCTCGCTTAACAATGGTCGATACAGAAAAGGATTTAACGTGTTCGCGATACCGCAAAAGCAGTCAGTTGTTGCCGGTACCTCGTCGAGGTGAAACATTGTAGAGAGGGATCAAAACCTTGTTTTTTTTCCGCGATGGCCACGATCGACAGGAGCGATGATATTCGAGAGCGCGAGAAGATTGCAAGGGAGATTGCGAAAACGAGCAAATCGATTCGCAAGAAACTTCGTGCGTTGAAGACCGGTAAGATCGAGAAGGACATTGAGTTGGACACGCACTTTGAGCCTCTCATTGGGCCACTGCGAAAGATTGCCGACAACTCGAGCGTGATCGCGGTGAAGAAAGAGGAGCCGGAGAGCGACGCCGAGATCGACACGTTACCCAGTCAGCAGCACGAGGAAGAGGAGGATGCGACGTCGAGAAAGAGAAAACGACCAAACTCCTGGTTGGATCTCTCACCAACACCGCGTAAATCTGATCAATCGAAAGCTCCACTGGATGTACCATCGGCATCCTCTCCACCGATAACCTCTGCACCGTCCACGACAGTGAGAACCGTGCAGCCTACAATGCCCAAATCACTACCAAACGAGGCTGTTTTCGAAAGCGCGGGCGAGTCTCTTGCGACGTCCATTCAAAAAAAGTTACTAACGTCGGAGGGTCGACAAGAGTTTCTAGAAACGTTGCGAAACACCTTTGGTCCTCTGGGCCAAGAGTACATCGGGGCTTTTCTGAGCGGCGGTTCAAAGAGCGGTATAGATCATTCCATGTACGGCGTTTATTTCGACAAGGATGTAATGATGCTCGGTAATAAACGTTTCAACGTGGAGAAAAATGATGTCATAATTATCGATGGCATACGATACGGTAGCACACCCGGTATTTACGAGTTGATCTTCAAGAAAATACCTGACGAAGACATCTACATGGAGGAAGACATGCAAAAGTACAAGAGCATACTGTTGACGACGAGCCTTCATAAACTTAAGTACAATCCTCTCGGGCGAATACAGGGCAACATAGGACACAAGTACAAACATATAATTCAGAAGTTGATACCGACCGAATCCCAGAATAAAAAATCTGGAAAGGGATTATTCGCACCTCGCACGATGACGCTTACCGACAATAAGAATGACTACGTGCACTGGGACATGTGTATGAAGTTAGCATATCAATTGTCAGCATATCAAAAAAAAAGTGAAGTTCTCTTTGCATACAACCGAGTTCTATAGTTCCTGATAAATTTTAACAATAGTTCTGGTCATTTAACATAAATAAACGGAAATTGAGAAGTGATATGCCAACTTCCGCGAAGTCAGCATATCATATCATTTTTCCGAAATTTACTACAATAAATTTTATAGTTTTTGACGAGTTCTATAGTTCTATAACATAGTTTTGACCGTAGGCTATCACTAAATAATTATTAACAATTATTATCAGCATATCACACATACTACAGTGATATGCTACGTTTCTACAATAAGTTCTCGGTTCGTTCAAAGTTTTAAACAATAGTTCTATACCCCCTAATAATAGTTCCGTATAGTTCTGACCACCGGCTACCTCTAAATAATTATAAACAATTATTATCAACATATCACTCATACTACAGTGATATGCTACGCTTCTACGATAAGTTCTCGGTTTGTTAGAGGTTTTAAACAATAGTTCTATACCTCCTGATAATAGTTCCGTATAGTTCTGACGGTAGGCTACCTCTAAATAATTATAAACAATTATTATCAGCATATCACGCATAATACAGTGATATGCTACGTTTCTACGATAAGTTCTCGGTTTGTTCGAGGTTTTAAACAATAGTTCTATGCTCCCTGATGGTAGTTCCGTATAGTTCTGACCGTAGGCTACCTCTAAATAATTATAAACAATTATTATCAGCATATCACTTATACTACAGTGATATGCTACGTTTCTACGATAAGTTCTTGGTTCTTTCGAGGTTTTAAACAATAGTTCTATACCCCCTGATAATAATTCCGTATAGTTCTGACCACCGGCTACCTCTAAATAATTATAAACAATTATTATCAGCATATCACTCATACTACAGTGATATGCTACGCTTCTACGATAAGTTCTCGGTTTGTTAGAGGTTTTAAACAATAGTTCTATACCTCCTGATAATAGTTCCGTATAGTTCTGACGGTAGGCTACCTCTAAATAATTATAAACAATTATTATCAGCATATCACGCATAATACAGTGATATGCTACGTTTCTACGATAAGTTCTCGGTTTTTTCGTGGTTTTAAACAATAGTTCCATACCCCCTGATAATAGTTCCGTATAGTTCTGACGGTAGGCTACCTCTAAATAATTATTAACAATTATTATCAGCATATTACTCATACTACAGTGATATGCTACGTTTCTACGATAAGTTCTTGGTTCTTTCGAGGTTTTAAACAATAGTTCTATACCCCCTGATAATAATTCCGTATAGTTCTGACGGTAGGCTACCTCTAAATAATTATAAACAATTATTATCAGCATATCACTCATACTACAGTGATATGCTACGCTTCTACGATAAGTTCTCGGTTCTTTCGAGGTTTTAAACAATAGTTCTATACCCCCTGATAATAGTTCCGTATAGTTCTGACCACCGGCTACCTCTAAATAATTATAAACAATTATTATCAGCATATCACTCATACTACAGTGATATGCTACGCTTCTACGATAAGTTCTCGGTTTGTTTGAGGTTTTAAACAATAGTTCTATACCTCCTGATAATAGTTCCGTATAGTTCTGACGGTAGGCTACCTCTAAATAATTATAAACAATTATTATCAGCATATCACGCATAATACAGTGATATGCTACGTTTCTACGATAAGTTCTCGGTTTGTTCGAGGTTTTAAACAATAGTTCTATGCTCCCTGATGGTAGTTCCGTATAGTTCTGACCGTAGGCTACCTCTAAATAATTATAAACAATAATTATCAGCATATCACTCATACTACAGTGATATGCTACGTTTCTACGATAAGTTCTTGGTTCTTTCGAGGTTTTAAACAATAGTTCTATACCCCCTGATAATAATTCCGTATAGTTCTGACCACCGGCTACCTCTAAATAATTATAAACAATTATTATCAGCATATCACTCATATTACAGTGATATGCTACGTTTCTACGATAAGTTCTCGGTTCTTTCGAGGTTTTAAACAATAGTTCTATACCCCCTGATAATAGTTCCGTATAGTTCTGACCACCGGCTACCTCTAAATAATTATAAACAATTATTATCAGCATATCACTCATACTACAGTGATATGCTACGTTTCTACGATAAGTTCTCGGTTTGTTTGAGGTTTTAAACAGTAGTTCTATACCTCCTGATAATAGTTCCGTATAGTTCTGACGGTAGGCTACTTCTAAATAATTATAAACAATTATTATCAGCATATCACGCATAATACAGTGATATGCTACGTTTCTACGATAAGTTCTCGGTTTGTTTGAGGTTTTAAACAGTAGTTCTATACCTCCTGATAATAGTTCCGTATAGTTCTGACGGTAGGCTACCTCTAAATAATTATTAACAATTATTATCAGCATATCACGCGTGCTGCAGTGATATGCTACGTTTCTACTATAAGTTCTCGGTTCGTTCGAGGTTTTAAGTCATTCTATTTAAAAGAGAGTTCAAGAAATTGTCAATCGTAGTTATTGTACATAGAGTTTAGGCTACTATTTTTTGTATTAAATTTTCCCCACTCTCTGTCGAATCCAGAACCACGAACGCGGACGTGGTGGGAATGCGGTTCCTTTTTTCTATTTTTTTTTCCAAATTTTATATTTTTTATGTTTTTTTTATATTTTTAACTTTTTTTTTTTTTTACATTTTTAAGTTTATGGATTTAACCGTTTTCACGAATCTCTGTTTACTTAAACTGATGAGTGTTTAGTTAGTATGCATGTCGCTGCATATCGCGTACATAATAATATGAGGCGTTATCATTGTTGTGGGATTCACTGACTTACGAGTTGGTGACAGGTCGTCATAGCAATACCAGTATACCCCTGCTGGTGCATAAGCGACATAGTGCTCCTTTTCCTCATTATAGTCTACAACACCTATTAGTATACAGGGTGTACCTAAACTGGCGATAAATATTTTAATGACAAATACCTTGTAACATTTTAAGACGAAAATTCTAATACGAAAATTCCGAGGCTATAATAGTTTTCGAGTAAGAAAAGTTTAAAGTGGTAGTATTTTGCGCACAACATGGCCAATGATAAAGGTGCTTCCATGAATCAAATGCCTTTGACAGTAATGTAAAATTGTTGTGAAAAATTCAAAAGTTTTATTAAGAAACTATTTCTGTTTGTCCGTAATAAATTATAAAACCAGTTTAAAAGTATTTATTCACTATTATAGCTTCGGCAATTTCGTATTAGAATTTTCGTCTTAAAATGTTACAAAGTATTTGTCTTTAAAATATTTATCGCCAGTTTAGGTACACCCGGTATAGGATTTTTGTCCTATCGTTACGGTTTTTGCAATAGAACCTAACGTGTGGACAATGGTCAGGTTCTTGTTTTTGTAACGATTATCGGTCACAATACTCGTGTCAATGATCAAGTGGGAGCCGTGATCTGCATGATTTTCAACTGGTTTTTTGCACCTGAAACAAGATCTACCTACACGTAAATTATCGTCAATCGCCGCTTGCATTTGATGGAATCCACCATACAAAACTATGTCAATATTGACATCAAGCAAAGCGTACGTATTGCCATGGGTATATCCACAGAAACACTCAACCTTGTACGAGTAACTAGGTTCCGATTTTAGAATTATCTGGGCGAGATGGGCAGCATTACAGTGTACATCGAGTGACTTGATCTTCTTGGTGTAGTTTTTGATTTTAAACAGCGAAATTTCTTTTAAGATCTCTGTTCTCAGCTTGTAATGCTTCGCTGTTAATTTCTTAGCACCGATTACATTGTAACACAATTGTATGATGGGACAATTAGTCGAAGTTGTTTTTTTCTCGATACAGGCGGCTACCCAAAATTCCGCTGACCACGACATGAAATATCGAATCGAAAGCACATGTGTTTCGCATGTTCAAATTATAGGCACCCATATTCACAGGAGTCGAGATATTTCCATTTTTAAGAATGGGGATGCGTCCGATCTTGGAGTCTTTAATAAAATCCCATTCGGGACAATTGTCCAAGTACGTCGGTTTCAACCGTTTCGGTTTCGGCGGTTCATCGTTCTCGATGGTTTTTACATTTTTGTTGAAACCACCCCATGTTTCACATACGTTCCAGTCGTCATCAGCTGGAATATTTTTGTCCATAGCGTTGTGGATTCTCTCAAAAGATATTTTATCTACTATGGGTGATACGCTTGGCGACTCTTGGACAATGACTGTTGTCTCTTTCGTTATTGATTTTTTATCGTAGTCAAGACAATTTTCGATATCACTTTGATGGGATAGAATCATTTTGTCGCTGGCTGTTGTCGAAGGAATTGTTTCCGATAAGTGCGACAGATCAACGACACCACTGCTCAATGTATCTTTTTGTACAGTTTTATTGGGAGTGCTGCACGCGTTTTTACCTTCGATAGTAAACGATATTTCGCTTTTAAATGATACTGCTGGCTGCAGAGTAGACTGGGAGCTCAGGCTATCCGTGATCTCCGGCAGCTGTTTCCTCTCATCAGCCGATTGAATATCCGATTTATTTGAAAGCAGCTTGAGTTTATTATCGATATGATCGAGATGTTTCAAAATGAACTTGTCCACTCTCATAGGCAGTTCGCCCTTGAACGCGCGCTTTTTGACGTCGCAAAAGTCTGATTCTACGGGAGCCGATGTTGCTATTGTTGACCCTTTCTCGAAAATGAGCAACATCACTCCCGTCCATAACGCCACATAAGGTAGTAAATATCTCTTGAGCCTCTTAGCGAACTCCTCATTGTAGCAGGCGTTTATCGTATCACCGACCGATGAATTATTCGCTATTTCTTTCGCCGCATTATACTGATCGTCGCTCCAGGTTTTCCAATCCGAATTAAAGCCTTCGTTTTTATCAGGATGCTCCTCTTTTTCTATATTTCTCTTCTCAAAAGATTTATCGGCATCATCGTCGTCGACTTCTTCTATGTTGATTGGCACGCCTTTTATTTTGTCATTTAAAAATCTAATTCGTTCTTCGGAAAGCAGAATATCGTTGGACGGGGTGTGGCCGATGTAATGACTCAGGGCGACGGAAAGAACAGACTTGACGAAATACGATAATTCGTCCATAGTCGTAATTTGGTACATTTGTGCGATACACCTCAAATAGAATCGTCGCACGAGGATTTTTTCTTTCCCTTTGAGGCAGTTCCAGCGTGATACCATAGCTATAACATGACTCACATCTAATCGGATATACGTCGATGGCAACGTAACCGATTTGCGTAAGACCGCATCGTAGCACTTCTTTAGGTAATCGCCGAGACTCGAACACCTACCAAATATTTCGGCTACCGCTATGAGAAGCGCCTATCCAAAGTCCATAACTACAATTGGTGGAATCGGTAAATTCGCGGCGAGAATCAAACGTAAAAAATGAGCTATATTCAGCGCTCGATGATCAGCCGACACCATCTGAAATGTAGGCACGCTGCCTTGGCTCGTTATAAGCACGCATTGGTACAGAAAAACGTGCGGCTCGTGTGATTTTTCACGTTTGACAATGCCACCTGTGGCATCAAGAGCGAGCGTTGCGTTTCTGTTATTACGGCAGCGGGCTGAATAGATTTGTGCTTGTTCTGGCGTCCAGTAAATGCAATTGAATTTCAGCAATCCTATAAAGTGGATATACCCAGCATACTTACCGTTTTGGGAGCTGTTGTACAAATTTAATGCAGGATTTGAGAATTTCAAGTCATACTTTGTCAAGAGGCGCTGTTCTTTGGCTTTGCGCAAGACTGCGGTACTTGGCAAAATCGGAGGATTTTTTCCTCCAAATTTCTTCAACCGACCAGCCTCTTCGCGTCGTAAAATCACCGCGTCTTTCCTTCCATCGATCATAGCATCGGCCATTTTGCGACGCCTTTCTCCCTTTAAGTGCCTTTGTTTCTTTTTTGAGTGCATGCAAGAGTTAATACCTTCGATGCGACATGTCAGCACTACATCAACCGCTTTTGCTGGCTCTTTTAGCAAGCTACCATTGATTGTGGCTTTACATTCGACGCAGTGACCGAAAAACGTTAAAAATTGACGTCTGATGGCACTACGATAAACGCTGTGGTTTTTGAAACAGAACACACAGTCGATCTGGTGCTGCACCCAGATTGCTTCAGCAATTACGTCTGACCATCCTGCGCGCAATTTCCAATAATTTCGCTTACCATAACATTTCTCCTCCGGCCGTATACCATGCCATTTTTCCGCAGATATCACAAGATTGATATCAATCGTTATGGATGTGGTCGAAGTATCGGTACTGGGCTCATTTACAGATCGACTTACATTTAGTGAGAAATCTCCGTTAATGCATGTGCTCAATTCGACTTCTGTGATATTGAACGTTTTTAAAACAAACTGTTTGAAACCGTTACGGTCATTATTGATAATGGTGTGAACGTGTTTTGGCGTTATCTTAGAACCCTCATCGAGCATCAATTTTGAAATTGTTTCATAAACCTTGTGGGAAGGTGGAAGCACGCGGCCTGTATCGGTAAGGGGGCAACATTCTGATTTTGATAAAATTTGTTGCAAAATATCTTTATTGTAACCTCTCTTGCCTTTCATTTTGGCGTTTATTTTTTTCAAGCCCACAACTGTATATGCGTGACGTTCGAATAAAGCGGATAAGTACTACAAAGTAAATATACAAAGTATACAACGTAAGTATATGATACTTTAATAGTAAAAAAATAGTAAGAAAATAGTAAATGGTAAGAGAATATTAAAAGGAAGAAAATAGTAAGACAAAATATAAGAAAAAATAAAATAGTGTGAGAGGCTTGTTTAACTTGGTCGAATGGATACGCTTTGCGCGGTCATATAGTTGCGAGTGCTCTAGCTCGAGGAACACCGGAGAAGTGGAAGAAGCTCGCTTGACCTCAGTGCCGCCGCGCGGCAGACGTGACTACGGCCAGCATGTGGAGGGGATGCGCCGGCAAGGCTGCGCAAGGAATAGCGACGCACACGAATGCAAGCCCCTCCGTCCGTGTATGCACGGCGCGTCGGCAAGCTTCGAGAGCGAGGAGAGGAGGACCGACATACGAGACAGCAGCCGAGACAGCAGATCGTATGTCTGTCCTTCGCTCCTCACTCGATGCTGATAATAATTGTTAATAATTATTTAGAGGTAGCCTACCGTCAGAACTATACGGAACTATTATCAGGGGGTATAGAACTATTGTTTAAAACCACGAAAAAACCGAGAACTTATCGTAGAAACGTAGCATATCACTGTAATATGAGTGATATGCTGATAATAATTGTTTATAATTATTTAGAGGTAGCCGGTGGTCAGAACTATACGGAACTATTACCAGGGGGTATAGAACTATTGTTTAAAACCTCGAAAGAACGGAGAACTTATCGTAGAAGCGTAGCATATCACTGTAGTATGAGTGATATGCTGATAATAATTGTTTATAATTATTTAGAGATAGCCGGTGGTCAGAACTATACGGAATTATTATCAGGGGGTATAGAATTATTGTTTAAAACCTCAAACAAACCGAGAACTTATCGTAGAAGCGTAGCATATCACTGTAGTATGCGTGATATGCTGATAATAATTGTTTATAATTATTTAGAGGTAGCCTACCGTCAGAACTATACGGAATTATTATCAGGGGGTATAGAACTATTGTTTAAAACCTCAAACAAACCGAGAACTTATCGTAGAAGCGTAGCATATCACTGTAGTATGCGTGATATGCTGATAATAATTGTTTATAATTATTTAGAGGTAGCCTACCGTCAGAACTATACGGAATTATTATCAGGGGGTATAGAACTATTGTTTAAAACCTCGAAAGAACCAAGAACTTATCGTAGAAACGTAGCATATCACTGTAGTATAAGTGATATGCTGATAATAATTGTTTATAATTATTTAGAGGTAGCCTACGGTCAGAACTATACGGAACTACCATCAGGGAGCATAGAACTATTGTTTAAAACCTCGAACAAACCGAGAACTTATCGTAGAAGCGTAGCATATCACTGTAGTATGCGTGATATGCTGATAATAATTGTTAATAATTATTTAGAGGTAGCCTACCGTCAGAACTATACGGAACTATTATCAGGGGGTATAGAACTATTGTTTAAAACCACGAAAAAACCGAGAACTTATCGTAGAAACGTAGCATATCACTGTAATATGAGTGATATGCTGATAATAATTGTTTATAATTATTTAGAGGTAGCCGGTGGTCAGAACTATACGGAACTATTACCAGGGGGTATAGAACTATTGTTTAAAACCTCGAAAGAACCGAGAACTTATCGTAGAAGCGTAGCATATCACTGTAGTATGAGTGATATGCTGATAATAATTGTTTATAATTATTTAGAAGGTAGCCGGTGGTCAGAACTATACGGAATTATTATCAGGGGGTATAGAACTATTGTTTAAAACCTCTAAACAAACCGAGAACTTATCGTAGAAGCGTAGCATATCACTGTAGTATAAGTGATATGCTGATAATAATTGTTTATAATTATTTAGAGGTAGCCTACGGTCAGAACTATACGGAACTACCATCAGGGAGCATAGAACTATTGTTTAAAACCTCGAACAAACCGAGAACTTATCGTAGAAACGTAGCATATCACTGTAGTATGCGTGATATGCTGATAATAATTGTTTATAATTATTTAGAGGTAGCCTACCGTCAGAACTATACGGAACTATTATCAGGAGGTATAGAACTATTGTTTAAAACCTCAAACAAACCGAGAACTTATCGTAGAAGCGTAGCATATCACTGTAGTATGAGTAATATGCTGATAATAATTGTTTATAATTATTTAGAGGTAGCCGGTGGTCAGAACTATACGGAACTATTACCAGGGGGTATAGAACTATTGTTTAAAACCTCGAAAGAACCGAGAACTTATCGTAGAAGCGTAGCATATCACTGTAGTATGAGTGATATGCTGATAATAATTGTTTATAATTATTTAGAGATAGCCGGTAGTCAGAACTATACGGAATTATTATCAGGGGGTATAGAACTATTGTTTAAAACCTCAAACAAACCGAGAACTTATCGTAGAAGCGTAGCATATCACTGTAGTATGCGTGATATGCTGATAATAATTGTTTATAATTATTTAGAGGTAGCCTACCGTCAGAACTATACGGAATTATTATCAGGGGGTATAGAACTATTGTTTAAAACCTCGAAAGAACCAAGAACTTATCGTAGAAACGTAGCATATCACTGTAGTATGAGTAATATGCTGATAATAATTGTTAATAATTATTTAGAGGTAGCCTACCGTCAGAACTATACGGAACAATTATCAGGGGTTATAGAACTATTGTTTAAAACCACGAAAAAACCGAGAACTTATCGTAGAAACGTAGCATATCACTGTAATATGAGTGATATGCTGATAATAATTGTTTATAATTATTTAGAGGTAGCCGGTGGTCAGAACTATACGGAATTATTATCAGGGGGTATAGAACTATTGTTTAAAACCTCGAAAGAACCAAGAACTTATCGTAGAAACGTAGCATATCACTGTAGTATAAGTGATATGCTGATAATAATTGTTTATAATTATTTAGAGGTAGCCTACGGTCAGAACTATACGGAACTACCACAGGGAGCATAGAACTATTGTTTAAAACCTCGAACAAACCGAGAACTTATCGTAGAAGCGTAGCATATCACTGTAGTATGCGTGATATGCTGATAATAATTGTTAATAATTATTTAGAGGTAGCCTACCGTCAGAACTATACGGAACTATTATCAGGGGGTATAGAACTATTGTTTAAAACCACGAAAAAACCGAGAACTTATCGTAGAAACGTAGCATATCACTGTAATATGAGTGATATGCTGATAATAATTGTTTATAATTATTTAGAGGTAGCCGGTGGTCAGAACTATACGGAACTATTACCAGGGGGTATAGAACTATTGTTTAAAACCTCGAAAGAACCGAGAACTTATCGTAGAAGCGTAGCATATCACTGTAGTATGAGTGATATGCTGATAATAATTGTTTATAATTATTTAGAGATAGCCGGTGGTCAGAACTATACGGAATTATTATCAGGGGGTATAGAACTATTGTTTAAAACCTCAAACAAACCGAGAACTTATCGTAGAAGCGTAGCATATCACTGTAGTATGCGTGATATGCTGATAATAATTGTTTATAATTATTTAGAGGTAGCCTACCGTCAGAACTATACGGAATTATTATCAGGGGGTATAGAACTATTGTTTAAAACCTCGAAAGAACCAAGAACTTATCGTAGAAACGTAGCATATCACTGTAGTATAAGTGATATGCTGATAATAATTGTTTATAATTATTTAGAGGTAGCCTACGGTCAGAACTATACGGAACTACCATCAGGGAGCATAGAACTATTGTTTAAAACCTCGAACAAACCGAGAACTTATCGTAGAAGCGTAGCATATCACTGTAGTATGCGTGATATGCTGATAATAATTGTTATAATTATTTAGAGGTAGCCTACCGTCAGAACTATACGGAACTATTATCAGGGGGTATAGAACTATTGTTTAAAACCACGAAAAAACCGAGAACTTATCGTAGAAACGTAGCATATCACTGTAATATGAGTGATATGCTGATAATAATTGTTTATAATTATTTAGAGGTAGCCGGTGGTCAGAACTATACGGAACTATTACCAGGGGGTATAGAACTATTGTTTAAAACCTCGAAAGAACCGAGAACTTATCGTAGAAGCGTAGCATATCACTGTAGTATGAGTGATATGCTGATAATAATTGTTTATAATTATTTAGAGATAGCCGGTGGTCAGAACTATACGGAACTATTACCAGGGGGTATAGAACTATTGTTTAAAACCTCGAAAGAACCGAGAACTTATCGTAGAAGCGTAGCATATCACTGTAGTATGAGTGATATGCTGATAATAATTGTTTATAATTATTTAGAGGTAGCCTACCGTCAGAACTATACGGAATTATTATCAGGGGGTATAGAACTATTGTTTAAAACCTCGAAAGAACCAAGAACTTATCGTAGAAACGTAGCATATCACTGTAGTATGAAGTAATATGCTGATAATAATTGTTAATAATTATTTAGAGGTAGCCTACCGTCAGAACTATACGGAACAATTATCAGGGGTTATAGAACTATTGTTTAAAACCACGAAAAAACCGAGAACTTATCGTAGAAACGTAGCATATCACTGTAATATGAGTGATATGCTGATAATAATTGTTTATAATTATTTAGAGGTAGCCGGTGGTCAGAACTATACGGAATTATTATCAGGGGGTATAGAACTATTGTTTAAAACCTCGAAAGAACCAAGAACTTATCGTAGAAACGTAGCATATCACTGTAGTATAAGTGATATGCTGATAATAATTGTTTATAATTATTTAGAGGTAGCCTACGGTCAGAACTATACGGAACTACCACAGGGAGCATAGAACTATTGTTTAAAACCTCGAACAAACCGAGAACTTATCGTAGAAACGTAGCATATCACTGTATTATGCGTGATATGCTGATAATAATTGTTTATAATTATTTAGAGGTAGCCGTACCGTCAGAACTATACGGAACTATTATCAGGGGGTATAGAACTATTGTTTAAAACCTCTGAACGAACCGAGAACTTATCGTAGAAACGTAGCATATCACTGTAGTATGAGTGATATGCTGATAATAATTGTTAATAATTATTTAGAGGTAGCCGGTGGTCAGAACTATACGGAACTATTATCAGGGGGTATAGAACTATTGTTTAAAACCTCGAAAGAACCAAGAACTTATCGTAGAAACGTAGCATATCACTGTAGTATGAGTGATATGCTGATAATAATTGTTTATAATTATTTAGAGGTAGCCGGTGGTCAGAACTATACGGAACTATTATCAGGGGGTATAGAACTATTGTTTAAAACCTCGAAAGAACCAAGAACTTATCGTAGAAACGTAGCATATCACTGTAGTATAAGTGATATGCTGATAATAATTGTTTATAATTATTTAGAGGTAGCCTACGGTCAAAACTATACGGAACTACCACAGGGAGCATAGAACTATTGTTTAAAACCTCGAACAAACCGAGAACTTATCGTAGAAACGTAGCATATCACTGTATTATGCGTGATATGCTGATAATAATTGTTTATAATTATTTAGAGGTAGCCTACCGTCAGAACTATACGGAACTATTATCAGGAGGTATAGAACTATTGTTTAAAACCTCTAACAAACCGAGAACTTATCGTAGAAGCGTAGCATATCACTGTAGTATGAGTGATATGCTGATAATAATTGTTTATAATTATTTAGAGGTAGCCGGTGGTCAGAACTATACGGAACTATTATCAGGGGGTATAGAACTATTGTTTAAAACTTTGAACGAACCGAGAACTTATTGTAGAAACGTAGCATATCACTGTAGTATGTGTGATATGCTGATAATAATTGTTAATAATTATTTAGTGATAGCCTACGGTCAGAACTATGTTATAGAACTATAGAACTCGTCAAAAACTATAAAATTTATTGTAGTAAATTTCCGAAAAATGATATGATATGCTGACTTCGCGGAAGTTGGCATATCACTTCTCAATTTCCGTTTATTTATGTTAAATGACCAGAACTATTGTTAAAATTTATCAGGAACTATAGAACTCGGTTGTATGCAAAGAGAACTTCACTTTGTTTTTGATATGCTGACAATTGATATGCTAACTTCATACACATCACTGGGACGACCCCAACGAGCTGGTGGATCGTCTACGATTGCTCGACGCCTCGCGCCAAGCTGGTCACAATGCCCACGACAACGAGATCCAGTCGATCATCGAGGAACTTCGCGAAGCCGGTCTTATTATAAATTGAATCGCGCGGCAGCGAGCTGTCCAATCAACGTCGAAATGCCGATCAACAAATTTGGGGTATTCGAGCAGAGCAGAGACGCGCCGTACGCCATTTCGTACCATCAGTGGAGCGGATTAGTGAGAAATTTCGTGCGCAATAACGCTCTGTGTCGCACCGCTACGGACTTTGACGCAAAGTCGCGCAAGATTCGTTGTGTAGCGCAACCAGAGGATGATACCGATGTCGTCAACAAACTTTACGTGGATCAGTGCGTTAAAACGGTGAGCAATCGACAGAAAGAGTCAGACGAGAGGCTGACTGCGTTCGAGAAGGACGTGCAAGCGTTACGGACTGCGATAAACGAGCTACGGCATTCGATTACCGCTGAGTCAGAAACGACAACGAAACAACAATGGACAAACGGACCAAGATCGGCTACGAACGATTAAGGGACGGCAACGAACGAAAACTCACGATCCAGGAACGGCTATCGGATGGCTGTCGAGCGACTAAAGAACAGCTATCAAACAGCTATCAAGCGGCTAACGAACGGCTCAGAAACGGCTACGAACGGCTAACAAACAGCTATAAACGGTCAGCGGACGACAAAAAACGTCTATTGAAGGACAATAACCAGAAATAAACGGCTATCAAACCACCATCGAACCACTATCAATTCACCATCGAACCACAATCAACCCACCATCGAACCACTATCGAACCACTATCAAACCACTATCAACCCACTATCAACCCACCATCGAACCACTATCAACCCACCATCGAACCACCATCAACCCACCATCGAACCACTATCAAACCACTATCAAACCACTATCAACCCACCATCGAACCACTATCAACCCACCATCTGACCACTATCAACCCACTATCGAACCACTATCAAACCACTATCAACCCACCATCGAACCACTATCAACCCACTATTTGACCACTATCAAACCACTATCAAACCACTATCAACCCACTATCGAACCACTATCAAACCACCATCGAACCACCATCAACCCACTATCGAACCACCATCGGACAGCTGTCGAGCAACTAAAGAACAGCTATCAAACAGCTATCAAGCGGCTAACAAACCACTATCGAACCACTATCAACCCACTATCAACCCACCATCGAACTACTAACAAACAGCCATAAACGGCCAGCGGACGACAAAGAACGGCTATTAAACTACAATAATAAGAAATGGACGGCTATTGAACAGTTAAAAGCATAAAATATTATATAATTTCTTTGCATATATCATTACGCATCGACCAGTTGCACCGTTAAAAACATGACGTCGTTCAAATCCGATGGACGTAAAAATATCGAGAAGCAACGACTCGTCGAGGAACTGCACGCACCGGCGAGAAGAAATTTTCCACGAAGACGCGTCATAGTGCGAGGGTACGACGACCTGTGGCAGGCTGACATCGTCGAGATGCGTCCATACTCACGTTTCAACAAAAGCAACCACTATATACTTACCGTCATCGATGTGCTGAGCAAGTACGCGTGGGCCGTGCCACTGAAGAGTAAAGGCGGAAGCGAGACAGCCGGCGCTATCGCTAAGATAATTCAAGACAGCAAGAGGTGTCCGAAAAACTTGCAAACCGATATGGGGAAGGAATTTTACAACGCCGACGTGCAACGTCTCCTGAGGAAACACGACATCAATCATTATTCCACATATTCGGTGATGAAGGCATCGGTCGTCGAGCGATTCAATCGCACGTTGAAGAACGACATGTGGAAGATATTTACGCTCAACGGAAATTACAAGTGGGTCGACATGTTGACGCGTCTCGTCGCGGATTACAACGCGCGCAAGCATCGAACGATCGGTATGCGACCCGTCGACGTTACCCCCACGATCGCTGAAAGACTCTTGACCACGGTGTACAGCGCGATAAAAATCGCGGGTCCGGCAAAGTTCAAAGTAGGTGACCCGGTACGCGTTAGCAAATACAAGACAATTTTTGAAAAGGGTTACACACCGAATTGGACCACCGAGGTGTTCAAGATCGTTAAAGTGCAGTTTACTAATCCAGTAACCTATTTACTCGAGGACTATCATGGAAAATCTATCGTTGGAGCGTTCTACGAGCACGAGTTGCATCGCGCAACTTACCCAGACGTGTATCTCGTGGAGAAAGTACTTCGCAGAAGGGGTGACAAGGTTTACGTGAAATGGCTGGGATTCGATGGATCGCACAACTCTTGGATACACAAGGACAATGTGGTTTAATTCATAGACTGCATTTATTTTTACTATATAAAAATACCAAATATAAAAAATCTGTATAATATATGAAATATATAAAGTATTTGAAATATGAAATACATATAAAATACTTTTATTAATATCCTTTCCAATATATAATACGTTACATTACATACATTGCATACATTGCATACATTATACTACATTACGTTAAATTACGCTATATTATACTACATTATACTACGTCATATTATAATGGTATTCGGTAATGTCCCCACGGTAACGTATCGGTCGAATCGGGTATAATGTATCGCTTATCGTCGTACGGACTTAGAGCAATCTTTTTCTCGCAACATGTATATACCTGATGCAATTTTGATCTTATAAATGACTGCTGTCGCGTCATTTCAATCTCATCATTTAGACACCGCGTGTAATCGTCGAACGTTATAGTACGCGCTACGACGTTACTCTTGACACCTTTTGCTTTTTTAGTTTCTTTTTTGCCATCGATTCGCAAGGCATACATTTTTGCCCTAAGCCCGACGAATTCGGTCATGATCGCACCGTTGTTTTCATCCTTCATCAAGCCCGGCACCTTCTTGTTCGCAAGCGGGATACCGTACGCGTTGTCCGCGGCATAATCGCTCGTGTCGAATCTGTCAATGTCACGTTTCATGGTCTCGTACACGTCGTCGCACTCGACGTGGTATATTAGACTGTCCGTATCGGTGTACATAACTTTAAACTTGTCGCGATACAGGGGAGACATGTAATCGTGATGAAATTCGTACAAACATGTCTTGGAAATGTCGAGTATACACATGCCGACGTAGATCGGTTTGTCAATTTTACTTCTAGTTTGCGCAGTTCAACGGCTACAAAATTTTCCGAGAAGACGCTTCGACTGTGAAAGTTTGGTTTCGCGATCATTGCCTCCGTGCCGTATCGTCTGTCCCACTTTGTCAACAACTTTACATCGACGTGATTGCGCACGTTCTCCATGGTTTTGCCAAATACTGCATTGTTCATTAACTTGTATAAATTTTTTTCGAAATCGTTTTTTGCTTGCGTTCTAAACCGGGTGTTTAATTCAGTGTAATCGCGGAGCCATGGAGATTGCGCAAACTGCAATACGCGATGTATCTTTGTGACACGAAGACCGTGATGAATACATTGATGAATACATTGCTGCAGGTTGCGATAACGTATGACGTAACGCTTCTTATCGTATAATGTTGCGAGAAGTTTTTCCTGCTGCTTGCCGGGAGGCTTGTCGCGCGTCGGACAGAACGGTAGGTCAACGTGCGCGTCGTGTTTACTTTGCGGGTACTCGAGATCGACCTCGAGAATGTAGCCTGTCGGGGAATCCAGCGCGACATCCGTAACATTAAAATTGGCTGCGTCGTCGACCCATCGAAAATCGGCGTAAGGCAGAGGTTGACACATTGCCCAACCGTACAAGTTGTTCACATCGAAGTACATCAAGTACAACGATGGTTTCGATGGATCGTACGACTGCATGTACTTGTTATTGGCTCGCGCGTATCTGCCGGAACATTGACTCAAACCACCGCGAATACCGCGTTCGATGAACATGACCATATCAATGTCTGTAAGTAATTCGAATGTAATTTTTGTATGTTTCAACATAGCGTCCCACGTATACCCGGGAAGAGTATAGTAATACGCGGGGTCAAGTCCATAACTCGCGACACAGCTATCGCGGAAATTTTCAAAGATGTCAGCCAACAACAAGACATCCGTTTTTAAATATAAATCACTGTATTCGCCCAAGGTTCGAACGGAGAACCGCTGCCAAACGTTCACAGCGTGAGCGTAATCGCTTTCGGATACGGTGTCACCGGTCAAGGAACTGTAAAACGAGTTGTGCGGTGGTAAACACGAGTCCTCCAACTTTTCGACGCAGTCAATGTACTCATACGGAAATACGTCCTTTCGTGTCAAAAGATAAAAATCCTCGATCGATAATTGTGAAAATTCAGAACGTACAATTTTTAACTTATCTCTGCACAGAAAAGATGCTAATTTATCGAGGCTGCTACTCAGAAATTTGTATGAATCGATGAACCGTAACTTTATATCACTTTGCGAATCTGATCTTTCGGCGGTATCTTTCACGTGTTTTGTGAACGAAATATACTTTTCTTTTGTTATCGGTAGTACGTCGATTGAGCCTTCGAACGCGGTAGCTATTTTTTTATGATAAAATGCGCGTCGTAGCCAGATAAATTGTGAAAAACTATGGGAATGTAATGGGAATCTTTATAATTTAGATTACAATTTGAATGTGCGGGACCTCTGTAACGACCGGTCAGATGGCAATGATCGCGTACTCGTACGTCGTCCGGCGCGAACGGTTTTTCGCAAATGTGACACTGCGTTGTGCTGTTAAACTTTTTCCACTGTTCGTTCGAGAGAGTTACCATGGGGATATTTGCGGATAGGATACCTTTTACGCGATGCGCTAATCTTTTGAGTTCATCGGCGAACCACGCGATGCAATCATTATCGCGACAAAACCGATACATAGATAACGAGTCGTCGTACGAGCACCGCACGTAGTACCCGACGCTAAATACCTGATGATGTTGATAGGCGTACGTGGACGCTTGCGGATCCGCATCCGTTTTCTCCAGGGTGCATTCAAGGTCGGCGTATACCACGAACGGAACCCGCTCCTTTCTGTTATAGTTGCGGAAGCTCAGCCATTTGTCGTCCTCGCTCGGTAGTCGGATAGCGCAGTCGTTTATCACACTGCAGTCTACCGTGTGCGATTGCAACTTGTCGCTCGTGTGGAAATAGTGCAAACATCTGTAAATAATAATAAAATTTTTTAAAATTAATTTTTTATATAAAAATTATTGTATAATTTTATTTTATTTTTTAAATGTATACTCACCGATCGCAAAAGTATTTCTTTCTCTTATTCCTGCTCACTTGCGAGCTCACGAGGCGGGATAGGTCCTTGATCCACGCGAAATGTCCCACGTTGTCGTCTCGCTGATTTGGCAGGTACAGCAGATTAACATGCTATTCTCTCTTCCGGTCGGTGAGCCGTATCGGTAAGATTACAAGTTTCTCTTTCTTCTCGATGGCATATACATTGATCGACACGTCGTTGAGTCGTTCGAATGTAGTAATTTTTTTCAGAGACATGGGGAACTCAATATCTTTAAGATTTAACACTGATGTATAATGAGGGTATGAGAATGGCTGATTTGCATTTGTTTTGGCTGGATGCAGAGCAGCCACCACCGACCACGCGAAACATGCATTGTCCCTTGATCGCACGTTGATCACCGCTTTTTTCAATCTAATTTCTTGCGGCATTTTCACAAAACACCCTGCGTGCAATGGATTATATTTGTTCACGTTAACCATTAAATTGAGTATACGCGACAACGCCCACCCGCTATCGCGTTCCTGAAATTCCTCCAGAGTTGCTAAAGTAAGCTCGATAACGCGCATGTCGTACCACTCTCGCAGGTCGGACGTACGAAAGAGTTCATAGTTTTTCGTAGCGATACTTTTATTCGCGCACTTGTCACCTGCCACAAATTCACCGTTGAACACGGTGTTTATCTTTACATTGTCATGTCTTTGCATGACGTTCCGCACACGATCGAGTACAATGTCTCTCGCATCTTCAAGAAATTGACGAGGTTCGATGTGTTCGGAATTAATCACCGCACCGGTCAGTATACGACTTTCGAACGCGGTCTCGATCTTTCGCCAAACGAGTCTTTCCGCGTTATTACCGCCACTACTGGTGCTCGCGTAGTCATCACCGCTGTGTATAAAACGTCTCTGTAATCGAGTATTTGCATCCTCGAGTAGCGTGATTTTCGACACCAAAGATGTTCTCTTACCAGGTAAGAGCCGCGGACGCTTGGCGCGACTGTGTTCTTCGAGCTGTTCAACAGCTTCCTCGCATCGCTGCGTCCACGCGAAATACTCGCCTAAGGTAGCGACTTGGTGCGATTGCTCCAACAGGTCGCGTACAATTTGCTTGAGGGTTTCCATGTTTTTGAGCCTTTTTAACACTATTTTTAAATCACGTCACACTTTCCTACTGTTAGATTTTTTTTTGACTGATATACTTTTTTTCGACCGATGCGCTGGCTTTCAAATCACATACTGTGGTTTTGAAGCCCTTCGTTTTTTGTTATATACTTTTCTTCTATCGCTTTTTCTCCCGTTTCAACTAGAGCATCGCATATCGTTTCTTTTTCTGTTTAGCGCATGGTGTCATCAGATGTGTCATCTCAGAGAAGTGACGCTGAGTCGCGTTGCTGCTTATGTTATATTTGTTTACAAAATTCTAACCGAATGGTGCCACGAAACATGTCGCTCGCCGATAAAACGTCCCTTTCTAGAAAAATGAAGAGGACATTGACGCCGCGATAATTGATCGTAAATTATAGCAGCCTGTCATCGGCGCTCGCGCTATTTGTTTAAGACACAGCCCGACAAAGGGCTCTTCCTAGAAAAAATCACGCGGCGGGTATCTGTCGCACCAAAACCCTTGAGTTAAAGAGAAGAGGGGCACTCAAAAAAAAAAATTTCCACCGTACAGACTGCACGTGCAGACCGCACGTGCAGTCTTGAAAGAAATAATTTATAGTCTATGATAAAAATCTATGATAAACATCTCTTCCTAGAAAAGTGAAGAGGACATTGGCGGCACAATAATTGACCATAAATTAATCAACGCTCGCCTATGCAGGGCAAGACGCTGTGTTTATAAACATATCTCGACGAGCGCGCGCCTAAGTCTCGATACTCCCTCCCCTCCCCCTCCTTTCCCCCGGACCCACGCTGTAGGCCGCCACCCTCCCCTTACCCCGCGGACCTTCTCGCCATAAGTGCACGCTCCCCCTCCCTTGCCCCGCGGACCCCGCGCCCGCCTTAAGTGCACGCTCCCCCCTCCCTTGCCCCCGCGAACCACGCGCCCTCCGAGCATGGAGTACCCCGCGCCGCCGAAACCCTCGCCCCTCCCCCCCCCTCCCGCCTACAAGAAATCCAGAACCCGCCTAGTATACCTACTGTGGTCGTCGTCGTTCTCGGAAATTTGGCGCTTTTCTTAGCGCCGTACAGATGCTGAATAGAAAGAACGTCCTCTAGACCAAGTTTAACGGGGCATATCGAGCGCGAACGCGTACATCACAGCGTCCGGTTGGGTGTGTGCATCAGACCTAGAGCGTGACCGATCTCGTGCGTCAGAGTTTGAAGCAGATGCTGCGTTCCCGCGAGATTGTCGGTCAGGTATATGTGCCACGGTTCCGCTGTGTCGATGTGCACCTTCGAGACGAAGTCGATATCTCCGGTCGGGACTCGGGTAGAACGCGGGAGCCAGTACCCCGCCGCGACCGTCCAGATCCGCCGAGCACATTCCGTCGAATCGAGAGCCCGCGTACGTGTGAAGGCCCTCGCGAAACGATATCAGAATGTCGGGGTTCTGCGAATCGCGCTCAAAGGTCAGCGACGAATTCGCCGTCCACAGATCGAACGCGGCTCGAGTCGTCTTTAGCATCTGCGTAGTGGCCAGGTGGAAGTTCCACTTGAGATGCGTCTTCGGCCATTTGCGCGCGACCGGGGCGTACGTGCGCTCCGACACGTCCTCGACGCCGCATCGCGGTTTCGCATCAGATTCAGCGTCTCCTCGTTCAATTCGCCGTTGCCCTGTAGTCGGTAGTATTCCTGGAACTGCTCGACAGCCTGACGGAGATCTCGCTCGGTGTTCCCGGACGAAGACCTCTGTAGATCGTTGTCCAGATATCCATATTTTTGCAGATATCGGGTCGCCTCCTTGCTCTCGTTGGACTCGCAGTTCGCCGCGACGACGACGGTGATCGCGCACAGAGCGATGCGCGAGCGACATCACCGAGAGGAGGGGTGTAAACGAGAAGCGACGCGCGTAACGGCCTGAGCGCGATTGACGGAGGTACAGGTGTCGAGGAGCGTCGTGACGCGGGGTAGGGGAATATTTTTATGACGAGAATCGCTAGACGCGCGAAACAGGGCGTTGTCGCGTCGGACGAGGAAAGTCGTTTTTCGCGTTTCAGGAAAATCGACATCCGGGGAGATGAGTCTATCTCGCGGTCAGGAAATCGGCGTCCGGGGATGAGCGTATTTTTTTCGCAATCGACGTCCGGAGGATGACTCTGTTTTTCGCGGTCAGCAAATCGACGTCCGGGGGATGACTCTATCCACGATTCGCGTTCTCCGTTCGAGATAAATGATTCTTCCAACAAAGGAAAAAAGGAAGTAGGGGTATTGCGTTTTCCCGTTTCGAAGGAAAGAAACGTCCGGAGACGAGATCTATTTTCGCGCTTTTACCGCAGATATCGTCATTCGCGCGGTATATAAGAGCTACGCGTTCGCGAATCCTCGTCAAAGTTTCCAGTCGATCGTAGCGTTTTGTCAAAGTTTTCCCAGTCGATCGTAGCGTTTTGTCAAAGTTTTCCCAGTCGATCGTAGCGTTTGTAATGGAGCAGTTGAGGGATCTTGTGATGGCGTGCCACGCGTTGAGGGTCAACGCGGAGGGCGCATCAAGCCAAGCGAGGGCCATAGCCAGGAGCGCCGACGGTCTGTATCACGCCGTTGAAAATATCACCAACAACACACCGACGTCTCTAAGGGTGAAATATTTCCTCGACAAGAGGAAAAAATATTTCAAAGAGTGCGAGTACTCGTGTTCAGGTTCTCTCTCGATCTTGCGAAACGAGCGATAATGATCTCATGTTTTTCTCTTCCAGATACAGCGCCATAAAGTTGGTAAAAGATCTGCGGAAGGAACTGCACGACGGGGCGCTGACCGAGCTGCAGACTCTCGAACGCGAGTCGCGCAGGGTCAGCGCTCTGTTCGGAGACGCGGGATCTTCGCGATTCTCTGGGGCTAGAGACGACGACGCGGGACCGTCGCGAAGCGACGACGACGACACCGCTAGTGTTAGTACAGAGAGGCGAGCCAGTACGGAGAAGCGAACCAGCGACGACGACGGTGCCGAAAAGCGAGTCAGGCGTGACGACACCGCTGTCGCCGCGAGCCATCGATCGTAACGCTGGATTGAGCGTTATTTTTTGTGTACACGATCTGTATATATTAGTGTTACGTATAAAATAACAATATTAAGTATAATCGTCGTTTATTTATTTCTCGACTCCTCTTCCCTCTCCGTGTATTAGTCACGCTCGCGATATCGCGCGGCGTCGTCTCCGAGATATAATAAATTCTAATAAAATTCTA
>JASTWR010002122.1:0-26156 GCA_030770355.1 Harpagoxenus sublaevis
CAGTTAAAGGATGTTAAAATTAAATTTAATAATTCAAATCAAATACAATTATGTTGGCGTTTCGGGCCTTACTTGGCCTTCTTCAGAACCAATAACAAAGATAAACGAAGATAAACCCATTAGATAAATCTCGCATAAATACATAATTAACGTCGAAGTGGATCTCACCCATAAATATGGACAGATAGTCAAAATGAAGTCGGAGAGTCACATCGTCGAACATTAGTCAAAATTACAAACAAAATCGGCTGCATTCTTTATTGCGCGACTCGTGTGTGTGTATATTTTATATTTTAGTAGAAATATTGCGAAATAAAAAAAAATGAATCGAGAGAGGATAGTCCGAAATTTAATAACGCTCAGTAATTTAATTTCGCTCAGTTTCTAAATTATTGATAGAATGCACGGCGAGCTGAGATGTCATATTGAAAGAGCAACAATTAAAAGTGTGACAATTAGTGGTGTAAACTCCCCGCCTAATTCGTGTCGGTACTTCCGAAATCACTAAATATTTTTGACATCTGTTTATACGACATCTTAGAATAATTACCTAAGTAGCAATTGATTCTAATATATTTGTTTTTTAAATTACGATTTGTGTGTTTCAGACGTGGTGACCGTACGAATCGATCGAATTGAAGAGAAATGGTTAAATTAATAAATTATAAAAAAATCGAGCTCGTGTGTTTCAAAACAAAGTAAAAAGTTCAAAGGTCAATAAATGAGCAATCGAGAGATGTTAAATTTAAAAACAAAAATAGTTTAATATCTCTTAAATATACTTTTTAAGGACGTTTCGATCTACACAGAGTCCTTCCTCAACCATTCAAAAATAAATGTAGTAAACTATTCAAAAATAAATGTAGTAAACTATTACTATTAATTATTAGTAAAACAAATGGTTAAATATTAGTTTCTTCCTCCCTCTTTCTCTCTCTCTCTCTCTCTCTCTCTCTCTCTCTCTTTCTCATTTACGAATGTTCCAACTTCACCAGTCCGAATAACGAAAGCTTTTACTTACGTCGTCGAGAATCGCGATCAAGAATTTCATCTTGGGCAACCTGCAGTCTCCTTCTTCACAGTTTATAGCGCGCATGACAGGTAAGGGTACCAAGCGCTTCCTCGCCTGTGAACCTCGGCATGACGGGTGATAGGGTTCTTGCCTGCAACAGCGACCCCGCGATTTATATCTTACGCGCTTCCGTTTATCTTCCAGCGACACGAAGAAAAGAAAGAAGCTTATGAATGCGACACTTACTCGCAGTCTACCGTGCCGAGGCAGGAATGATAATAGCACAAGAGAACGGCGAAGATAATTAAGGATCGCTGCACAAACGTCTGAAAAAGAATTAAGATTACGCCGTGTATCGTGTATATATATCTCGAGTGAATTATAAATTTGTTATAGAAACTTGTGATTCCTTGCGTTTTTCTTCGAATTGGCCCTTCTATTTATTAATAATTCCCAAGTTATTAATTATGCTTAAAAGGTCATGGTGTACGTAAGGATAATCAAGAGTGCCAAAGGAAGAATGATTCGTGCGAAGTTATCGACAAAATTTTAATGAACTCATAATGAGTTTGCAGCGCAAAGTACGTGGCAATCAACGCTAAGCCGATTTTAACTGGTTCGACGCCAAATTGACATCGACGACACGAAGGAGAGGACTACTTCCTATCTTTCGCGGAAGCAGCGGATCGTTCGCCGATGAAATACAACTGATTTTTACACGACACTATGCGGAGAAGCATCTTTACGAGGAAACAAAAAACAGGATTTGTCCTAACGAGTGAGGAGAACACAGCGAAAGGTCACTTCGTTTGATACCATGGTCAAATATAGCTGCGCCGTCTTTCCGCGATTTAGCGGCAAATCGATATTCGCGCCGCTATTTATTTGCCGACGTGGCGAAAATGACACGAGAAACACCACCATTTGCGTCGCAGCGTCGGCCAATTTGCAGCGTCGTATTATTATTATTTCACCGGCGACATTCTCGTCGCGAGGGCCACAAA
The DNA here is from genome assembly GCA_030770355.1 of Harpagoxenus sublaevis. Classification (NCBI taxonomy): domain Eukaryota; kingdom Metazoa; phylum Arthropoda; class Insecta; order Hymenoptera; family Formicidae; genus Harpagoxenus; species Harpagoxenus sublaevis. Next base: position 2,017 of record JASTWR010002122.1, read on the forward strand.
GGCCCACGCTTCCTGGACTCTACTCGATTTTCGTGGCCGCGCCGGCAAAGGGGAAAGGTCGGTAGGTAGGGCGAAGTTGTCGAATGAATTTTGAAGGCGTGCCGCCCCGCATGCCGCGTACAAAGCCAGGTCTAATTTTGAATTTCATTTATCCGATGCCAACGTAAATCAATCTAATATTTGCGCGATATGCGTATAATCAACGATATCGCGTTCGGCCGCGTTTAGCGCTAAATGGCGCCGACGAACATGAGCGTTTTGCCCACTTGCGTTACGTAATAGAGCAGCCGATGGACCTTGATCGTTGCGTAAAGTTCACCATCAGATCGGAAAATTGTTTGATTACAATTTAGTTGACGATGTAATCTATATTTATACGACTGTGACTTGGGGGTCTCTTTTATAACGAAGAACTCCCGGGTCTGTCTTGCAACAGAATCCTTATCATGCAAGCACGTATTTATAGCTGTCATTTAATAGCATTTAAAGTTACATAATGGACTTCAAGCAGTATCTGAATTTTCTTCCGCATTATATAGGAAGACCTAGAAATTTCAAAAATTCGTAAAACAACATTATAGCTTTGCAAATTTAAGTCTAAATCTCAATCTTGCAAAATATGCGGGGAAGAACAGCTTTCAAAATTTTCAAAACTGAACAAAGAGAATTCTTATATTGCAAAATATCGTGAGTTTCTAAGAAAAGATACTTAATTTTATTTTTAATCGTTCCAGATTTTCCAGAAAAACTTCTCCGGTTAATGATATTAATAGAGAGACAAACGGATTCTAGTACAAATAAAAGCCGACACGACAGGATAAAAAGTGAAAAAAAACGAGTAAAGAGAATTCTTACACTGCACAATATCGGGAGTATCATTTCTAAAAAAGATACTTTATATTATTTTCAATCTTTCCAGATTTTCCAAGAAAAACTTCTCCGGCTAATGATATTGTATATTAATAAAGAGAAATTTACAAATAAATTTTGATAACAATAAGAGGACGCGCGGATAAAAGTGTTTTTCCACGGCGGAAATGGCATGTTATTGTTTATTTGTTTTGATACACCTCTTTTTCCATTGTCAGCCGAGTCTCCGTGTCTATCCTCGACGTAATTGAACGAAGTTGAACCGATCACGTAGCACACATGTCGTAAAGAAGTGTCTCGTAAGAGCGTTTTTAGAATACGAGAATGAATTTCCCTCGTTCCCCGAAGACCCGCTTAAAACTCTGGCATAAACATCGCCGAGATTATTTCCCGATACTCGTTTATAATGGATCAATGAGTAAATAGGTTGGCATCTCGCGAGGGGCGAGTATTAATTTCCCTTTCTTTCCCTCTCTCTTTCTCTCCTCTTTCTCAGAGAACTTTCCCGTATCTTACAATGAAACATCTCGACCGCGAACGTTTTTTCTTAGCTATACGAATCAAGTATGTGCTTATAGAGCGCGCGGAGATATTTCCTATTCTGTTTCTTCTGCTAATTGTAAGTAATTCGGAATGAGAATTTTTCGACGCGTAGTTAAAAGATTTTGATGATTGAGGTTTGCTTAAATTTTATTCTCTTAAATTATATTTCATGATAAGTTATTTCATGAAGAGAAACGCATGTTCAACAAATAAATGCTCAACAAATACAAGGCAAAAAGGCAATACACCTTCGACAGAATGTTTCCTTGCCGAAGAAACGCGTTTATGAACTCATTCGAAACCGTACGCGAATATGCAATCAGGTACACTGGCAAACGGCAATTAAGTCATTTCCAATTGCATGCGTCAGTAGAAATTCCAGGCCTTCAGAGATTTCGGCCTTTTCTTAAAGTCTTTTGCTGTAAAGTATTTTAACTGGTTACTTATACTGATATTCGTTCCTCTTCTTCCATTTGTACTTTTATCAGTTGCTTACCGCTATACAGCTCTTAATTTTTAATTAATATATGGTACCTATCTTACGTTTATTTTTTTGTACATTCTTAAGCATTGTACACTGTTAAATATTAAATAATAAAATTTGAACCAATAAGTTACCTTAAGTTAAATAACATTTTGTTACTTTTAACTATCATGTTTAACTATATCGTGTGTCGAAATTTTAACACAATTAAGACAGTATTATTTTAACTCCATTGGTTTAATTAAATTAACATTCTTTTAGTCAAATTTTAACGACATATTGAGTAAGAGCAGTGGCGAATTGACCTACAGAAATGGTTAAAAAAAGACTCAAATTGAGTACAATTTGAAACTACGAATTTAACAGTGTACCTAATCTATATTCTATAAGCTTTATAGAGAAAATGTAAAGAATTTTTTCTACCGCATTCGGTAAACACATCCGAAGTTTCTCCCTTATAAACCTACAATTATCTAATTAAAGAAACTTTGATTAAACGCGAGTTACATCTAATTCTGATCGCTTGCCATTCGAGCTGATTATAATCAATATGTATCTCCACATAGGCTTCGCATAGGGGAGTGATACGAAGCATATTCGAAAGTCCCCGATTGTTATTCCGCGAGAAGTTTCATTGTATAATAACAGTTTAGCGAATTCTATCCCGATAAGCGATATAATTAATAACATCGCTTCCGGGTATGTTCCCTCTTTAGGGTAAGTATGTTGCCCCTATCGTTTAACATAAAATATGGGACAGAGAAGGGCGCGCTAAACAGAGCAACGAGATACGGTCTGCATCTTGATATATTGTTATCAAGACCCCTGAGTAGGGGAGACCGGGGATCGTTAGCACAGTCTTCACAATTTCGGCATTTGACCGGCTATTCCCTACTAATCCCCACTAGTCTAGACTTCTATCCCCACCAAGCGATTAGAAGAAAGAGAGAGGACCTCCTGGGTTAGGGACCCTCTAGTAAGGGATAGAAAACAGGTCAACAGGCTGCGGATTGGTCGCCGCCATTCGAGGGTCACTTCCGTGTTTCAAAACGGGCCCGTTAAGCTTTTGTATGTATATAAGATCTGACTATGAATACCGGCCCCAGCTTTGACAGTTGCGTTCAGCTGCGAGCGCTTAATGAGTTATTTTGTTAATTATTGAATGCATCCAATGTGTGTCAAAAAATATATAAGACAAAAAATTCATAAAAGTAAGTATTATATATATTTATATGTATACATATATATATATATTAAATAGAAGAAATTAATACTAACCTCTTGTGACAATTTATAGTTTGCAAAATCATTATTTTGAGGTAAAAATCAAATAAAAGTCGATCAATATATCGTTCTTATTAAATTCCTTTATTCTGTATTTGTAGTTATTGTTTTCAAAGTACTTATTGCTGCGATATTATGTATTATTTTAATGTATGTATACAACTAAATATACTGCATAAAACATACATACATATATATATATATATATATATATATAATATTATATACATATATATATATATGTATATGTATGTATGTATGTATATAAATGTATATATATACTATTAAAAATAGATTACTTATCAATTCTCATTTCAGATAATATCTTCTGATCGCCTTACATCACACATGAAATTGTTCGATAAAAACTGATCGCCGTAATTGATGCACTAAAATGGGTATTATATTAGAATATGATTATAATGTCATTTATATTAATATTAATTACAAATAATAATAATAAATACTGATCTGATTTATATCTTATAATTGTTTATATTTCAAATTACATCTGAATAAAATTATATTTATTATTATTATTATTTGTTAAAAATTAATTTCAATAAATCTAAGATGAAAAACCCTATATCATATATTTATTACATGTAACAGGTGTTACATAAATATAATGATAAAACATTTACAAAAATAATATACATAATTATTACAATCATTTAAGTTATTTCCGAATATACGATATATGTACCTATTATTTAAGGTTAAATATTTATAATAAACATTCGAATGTCACTTTTGTATTGTATTGTATCTGTTTAAAACAAATATATGTTTTGTTCTCATTGAATTCCTTTATTCTTTATTTGTAGTTATTGTTTTCAAAGTACTTATTGCTGCGAGCACAGTTTGAAACATCACGCGGCGATTGCTTCTGACCCTTGAATGGCGGCATATCCGGCGTGTTTTCTCATCCCTTACTAGAGGATCCCTATCCTGGGCTATGTCTGCACCGTCTACTTTCCCACGCGTGCTCTTACGGCAGGGGCCGGTCTATCTATATAAGTCTATGGTATTTCCAACTTGCCCCTTGTGCCAACAAGCCCCGGTCTCCCCTAACATTCAAAAAGTTTTAACCGTCGCTCATTGTTTATTAAAAAGTTATTAACAAAAAGGTTTATCCGCTGGGCCAGATTAAGATTTCTTGGGTCCCTTGATTTTTGACGTACCTACATGATAGACAATTCGTTTCGCCCGGTAAGTAGGGGATGGGCTGGGGTGGACCTCGCTTCGCGTGGAAAGTTGTATATTTTGCATATTGCATTTTATTAATTAAGTTTCATATAGGTACCTTGAAAACTAATGGCGCTAACACAATGATTCTTGCACAATTTTTTTGACATTATGGCTTCAATGCATTGACGAAAATATTACTGACATAGAAACCTCAAATTAACGAATTTATTAAAATACATAAAATATTTTTGACGTCACACATTTGACGCGTTTTGGTTTGTGTAATTGAAGCCTTTTTTAAAGAATCTTTCACCTACTAAAATATGTGTGACGAGTCTATATTATACATTATACTACAATTAAAACAATGAAAATTATATTCCCCTCTATATTCCCCTGTGATATACTGATATATCAAAAAACGAAAATTACCTTTTGTTAATAACTTAATTTTGAATAAACAACAAGCGACGGCTAAAACTTCATGATCAATGTTACTCAGAAACATGACCTTAATAACAATAATAACATATGTCAAGATGAAGACCGCATCTCGTTGTTCCGTTTAAAAACGCAACATTTACCGCGCGCGCGTCTTCGAGGTATTTAAAATATTAAATAATTAAATCTTCGTAAAAAACATCCTTGATAAGTTGAAAAGAGTTACGATAGAGCAGACAATGCAGAAAACTCCATTTCTTATGCTTTTTTCGGGCAACGATTTATTATTCCTTTCGACTCTTTGTTTATCGACTTGAAATATTTCTAACAATATTCAAATAATTAGATATCGATATACGCTTTATATATAAATTATAAAAATATTGTAGTAATCTACTCGTATTCTGTATCTCGTTATCATTAAATAAGCTGGGAAAATTGTAAATATCTGCATGAAAACGATGCACGTTCATTCATGTTTCGTCATTTGATCTGTGTATGAATGGGTGAAAATATTACTTGATATTCGCGTATTAACACAAAATTTATCAAAAAGCCCCACTCGGCGGGAGTAGGCAGCGCCGACGACGCGACGGGGCAGGCACGATAATAATGTCGCACACAGCCGATTTTAGTTAATTGGTGGCCATCGTAATTGCGGAAATTATGCAAATGGATTGCTACGCGTTTAATAAGGCTCGGTTCTCGTAACTCGAAAATCGATTCGATTACACGTGATACCTCAAACATCAGGAACCATCTTTTCACCTAAGAAAATCGTAACTCCTAACAAAATTATAATAAAGAAATTAAATGTGTTACTTCTTTATTGGTAATATCGTGTTATAAAGACTGCTGACTTCACAAAATAAATTTAGAGACAGCGAAGTTAAGAGTCGAAGTTAATTAATTCCAATGAGAAATTTCAATGCGTCATCCTAAATATATGAATAATTCAAATAACGAAATACGGAATGCGGATGGTGTTGTGCCAAGAACATCATGTATTGTTAGCTTAATTAGAAAACGACGTTTGTCAGAGGATTACACGACTGTTAAAAACTGCTGCGCATTATTAGAGTTTCTGAGTCGCGTAAACGAAGAAAAATACGAACTAACGCGATGACACGATCACGCTATTCGCGATACTTTAGCCTTGAGGATGATATTAATTATTAAACAACACGTCGTGCGTTGACAACCTTAACTCGCATACGTTTTTGTTTACGGATAGCACGATGCCGAGTGTCGACCACTCATCCTTGTTAATCCGGCTGCACGGGACATGATCTCATTTTTGAAAACAGCGCAACCTTAATTTCCCGCAGTCTTGTTTAGCTCGTTTGCGAAACATTTTGCAGCCACGCAGGAATCGTGTGGGACGATCCCAGATTTGGGATGACATATTTGTTCTAGCTTTGTCAAAAGGTCACAATTGATACATGGCATGTGGATATCTTTCAATCATCGGCGAATAATTTATGTTCATTATTCGTCCAAGAGACAATTACAATTATCGAATGGACGAAATACGATCGTAAACTAGTAATGATTTCAGCGGTATAATCATCGTACGAAAGCAGGTGTTCATCGCTCTAGTTTCAACACGATACTGTTATCAATTCGTAGAAAAAGTACGACACTGATAATAGCGCACGTTCACCAATTTTTCATTACACAACTTTCTTTTACACTTCTTATCAATTTATCTTTTTTGTATATTGCCCCAGTTATTTTATTAAGTAATAAGATGTTACAAAGTTAAGCATGTTAAACCGCAAAAAGAAGTGTTTTGAATATGAAAGATTAATAATTAACATTAATAAATTAATAATTAATGATTAATAATTAACATTTTCACGTTTTCCATCTCGCCGCACTTATTAATAATATAATAGCACGATAATTTCAAAATAAGCGGTATTTGAAAAAGCTTGATACGAATTCGGTCCTATATCATTAAGCTACCATTAATTAAGTACCGTCGAAAGTCAGTCTGATTATAGATGCACCATAAACAGTAATATATAGAACAATGTACATCCAGGACTCGAGTAAATTGTAAACAGATAAACAATAATGCATATATTTGGCAGTGATAAGCAGCATCTCAATAAACTGCGAATTAAATCAACGATTAATCAAATGTAACATTAAGACAGATCAAATATATTAATATCAAATTACTTTTAATATCAAAATACTAATCTCATATTTGGAATTTAAGAGAATTTATTTAGACATATTTAAATCTTGCATCCTAAGAAGAACGAAAATTCCTCTCTGATGCTTAGTCTTTTTGATATTACAAATCAGAAACTTTCACTTCGCCAGTAAATGATTAACGATTAAAGGCCGTATTTTTTTATCGGCTGTATTTTTTAATCTTTCTCCGAAGTCCGCAGATCCGCAGACTTCAATATCATACTTTGTTTACGCCGCCGCGTAAACAAGGTAATATATGAAATCTATCAATCTTGAGACGGTCTGGTATTGCATAAGCAGACTTGATCAAGATCGTCTTAAGCGTTGACTTGAGATTAGACTATGAATACCGGCCCGATACTCCGATACGCGACAATTACCTCGCTCGCGTAAACAAGGTATCAGGCAAATGTGTGTATAGGGGGTTCGTTTTTTTACGCGCCCTCTTATTGCTTCTTTGCGGCGATATCAATTACCAAGGTCGGTAGATCGGCGCGCGTACGAACACTCGTTATTTTCGGGGGAACCTTATCCGCTGTTTGTGCATGCTAATGGTAGTGGGGCCGCACGCGCCCCGCAAAAGCTGATTTATAAAGCGAAGTGTCGCGTATGAGGAAATTGATACAATTTCATGCGGCTTTCGGGCTTACCCGCAGTATTAAACGCCGACGTTTTATGCGGGGAATTACGCCAACGATGTTTTCGCGCCGCATAAGTTCAATTGCATTTTTCTCCTCGCGATGCATACCCTATCTCAGCCGATATTGTTTCGCTTCGCACTTTGTAATTTATGAGGCCATTACGCTCGTCTCTTCCGTCGTCGCGGTGGATTATTTCTCGCAGTACCAGAGAAATAAATTTTTCTCCGTTTTCGAAAACAACATTTCCTCCCTTAAGTGAATTTGATCGTTTCGTAGACGTTTCGCGTTCGCATGCAACAGTAACAAATTAATAGGTATTCTTTTTTTTTTCTTGGCGCGACCGGTAACACGCAATTGCATTTTACTTACGTGATGTAACGCGAATTAAGTATTTTTGCAACGATTATTATCATCATCAAATTATTGTAGCAATAATTATTATTGTTACAATACAATATAATAAACAACAATAATTATTGCAATAATAACAATTATTATCATCAAAACAAGAAAACGCGGTCGAAATTTATCGCGTAACACAGATTTGCTTCCGACGAATATTTTAAAGACAGATTCTTTGAAGTTTAGAGACAATTTTGTGTTGAAAATGAAAGAATGCGAGAGATAAAGAACTTTAGCAGAGATTGCGGTTATTTCTTCCCGAGAACTTTAATGCAAAACATTGAGAGATCGCTACAGACGATGACCTCCATTTTATTTAAAATTGGTCAAAGGATCAAGACTTCTAAGATACCATTCGAGACAGCGAGTACATCCTACATATTCACTATAAAATATTGAAAACCCAATCAGCTCTATCTCGAATCTCGAATCCCACTTCGCATTTGCTACATTTGCGCAAGTGAAAAGGGAAGAAAGAAAATAAAAGGAACTCCGTTCGAAGTCTCAGTCTGCGTAAAAGTGCACGGTTCATCTGACATCTTGCGTCACCTGACGTGCATAAAGGGACGGGGGTAAAGCCGTAAAGCGGCAGCACGATGAAATAGTCTGAAATATACCCGAGCTTTTTTGCGTCCGTAATTCATAAATACTTTACGATTAGTCAGCGTTTAAAGCTCCCCTCCGGAAGAAGCGGGACGTCACCGCGATTTCTTCCCGACGACTTGATGCTGACAAACGATCCCGACTCGATTCAGCCACGTACTTAATCGCGCGGCAGATTCGCTCGATCGCGGCTTTATTGGCGAGTTAACGACACGCGTTTTCGAGTGCGTAGGAGCTATCGGGAAAGGGAGAGGAACGAGACGAGCAGGACGGGACGGCGGATAATGAGAAAAGAATACGGAGAAGAGAGCGAGATCGAGGAGAGAGAAACGAGCTGGGATCGGAAGCGGGGCAGGATGAAGTGACGGGGTGCGGAACACCCCCCACGCGGTGAGGGGGTGCGCGGGGAGGGGAATAAGAGGGACCGGCGGTATCGCTCGCGGTAACGTATCGGATGTGGGACGTCGTGGCGTCTCTCCGTCTGGTGGCACACATGCACAAAAAGCGTCTCGGACGTCTCTCTCCTACGCTTTTCCCCCCCTTGCCGCTTCCCTGACGTTCTATCACCGATCATCTGACTGTCAGTTGTCACCGAGCCACACGTCGATTCGTTTTTCTCCCGTCTTATCATCGCGACGCGTGCGAAGTCCCGCGGTGACGGATACCGTTCCTTCCGGTTCCCTCGTTCATTAATTACCGCGCGATATATCTCCCTTTTTCTACCCTTCGGCCTCGTTTCGCTCCGCCGCGATAAAGGGTTTGCCCGCGCGTGCATCATCCTTCGGTGATTCTCGTAGATTATCGTCGAGCCTTACACAGGCGGGAATACCTATTATGAGAAGGGATGATTTTTGCTTTTTTCCACTCGCTTCGATTTGAAATTGTTTTCTCTTGAAAGTCGGTCAGCCGAAACGACGGTGTTTTTCTAAATAATCTCTCGAGTTCTTTGTTTCGGTCTCGGTCGGGATGGAACGTCAAGTATTATTATACATATACACTTGATGCTCAATCGTAAAAGTCTCTATAATCCATGTTCGTTTATTTCGTCTACATCGTTATACGCTTTATCGTTTTAATTTAGCTTAGTGTTTAACTTCTACCAATAATAACACACGCGGTATAGGGGTGATACTCCCTCTCGCCAGTTAGAATAAGTCTTTCTTCTAGGATAATAATTTCTTAAGCGTCTCCACGTTAATCTGGAATTGTGTAAAATATTAATATTAATATTCCACGATTTCAGATTAACGATGGACTTTTCGTTAACGTTAAATTTCCGACGATACACCCTCTCGCCATTTAAGTTTTAAGTGTTTCTTCTTTATGATAATATTAATATTAATATTCCACGATTCCAGATTAACTTGGAGAGGCTTAAGAAATTATATTATCCTAGAAGAAAGACCTTAATAACTGGCGAGAGGGAGTATCGTAGGAAATTTAACGTTAACGAAAACTCGTCATAAAATCACGAAATCGTCGTTTCGTTCACGGTCACCGTATACATATGCGTATAACTGGCACCGAATAAGGAAACTTTATGCATTCTCTGGCGACTACTCGGACCAGACGTAATGTCTCCAGCATCCGCAACGCTTACATTTGCCCTTTGATGCGTATGCGGTTCGTTAGTTCCGGTCGACAATACACACACGGTGAATCCAACTCACAAAACTAACTCGCGGCTCTGATATGTGACCAAGAAACACAAAACTGAGATTTTTACGATAAAAATAAATGTCTACTTGCAAAAAAATCCTCGGAAAGTGTGAATAATTTTTTTTCGACAATATCGTAAATATGTAATTAATTTAATAAATAATTAATCATAACCGTAAAATTTTGCTATTACGAATAAATTTATATAATTTTATCAATTTAATCGTTAATACACAATGTAAATTTTTAAGATAATATTCCTCAAATATTCCTCTCAGAAGTTTTAACTATAAAATTAGAAATAATGCATTTATTATATTATTTTATTTTATGTCGTATAAAGTGTCGTTCAAAGTGTTATTGTTTTCTAAAAGGTTATGTGTTATATTTTCTGATTGGGCAATGATTCGTCATTTTTAATTTGGTTTAACATATTCGCGACAATATGGTCCGTGAAACGTGACATTTCGTGTATCGTAGGACACATTGCTACAACGATGATATTTTAAGCCCGTAGACTATTCGACAAACTGTTGCTGCGAACGCGATGCATATTGTCAGAAGTCTCGCCCAATCAACATCCATTTTACGTCAGATTTTCCCTTTGACATGACTCAATTCGCAAAAGTGTCCCAAACTCCATGACAGAACCATTTAATGTGATCCTTTCGATCGCGAAACCACGCAGAGATATAAGCGAGTAAAAGGCGGATTTACTTCGATCTGAGAACGCGGTACGTATTTCTGTCAATCTCAAAATACATTTATTATTTGTAAATCTCAGTTTGTCAAGTGTCGAAAGTTGCGCTGAATATTTCAACGTACTCCGTATGGATGCAAACGTGAATAGATGGAACAGATAAATATATGGAACAGGAACCTTGCGCGTCATCGCGAGAAATTTATCTCATTGTCAGCATGAAAAAAGCTCGCATACGTACTTTACTTGTTAGGAAATACCCTTTCTCTGTCTCTCTCACTGTTGCCGTGAAAATAATTCGAAATGCCATCGATCTACTCACCATCAGGCGGTGCGAATACGGAGGACAGTAATTTGGAAATTTCACGGGGACATCTCCACGCGGATATACATTACGACTCATCGCGATGCATCAGCGAAACGAGATGCACTTTTCTGTCCTTCGGTTAGTTCGGTTTCGATTGCTTCCTCGCTGCGAATGCGAAACTAAAACTCGAGTACGCGCCTCCCGAGCATCATCGTATATCCCGCGTCCGGTCTGCAACGCGATCGACGACGACTAATCGTCTTCCATAAACAAACTGCTCTCCGAACTTTTCACCGAACTTTTTACGGCTTTCAGTACCGATACTTTTTACAACTCGACACATTGCGAAACGCGGATGTTTAAAATTGGCTTGTATATTCTCGTTGGTTAAATTTAAAACAGAACGTCGTCCGGATTATCGAAGAGGAAAGATAATGAGCACGAAAGAAGCATCGCGCCTTTTCGCCCTTTCGCAGAAAAACCATTTTTCCTTTGTCTTCGAGACATTTCCTCTTTAATTCCACATTCCGCGAAAATTACTCTCATTGCCACGATCGCGAGTTCAAATTTTTCATCGCCTTGTTATGCCGCTTCAGTAAACGAAGAGAAAAATAAATCGATATCGTTCGCGATTAAACACCTGAGCACGTATTACAAAACTTTTCAGAAGGATTTTGTTTGAAATTGTTTAGTTATTTCCTATAGACTTCTATTATATTTTCTTTAAAAAAACGGAGTAATTCCGATCGGAATCCATTCCGAAAAGTTTCATAATACGTGCCCCAGTCGAATCGGCTTTGTGACCCTGCAAACTGTCTTCTTCGTTAGGGGGAAAAAGCAGGACAGAGGAGAAAACGCGATTTAAAAAAAGAAGAAATAAACGACGCGACGGGGAGAGAGAAAGCGTGCTCTATTCACGGAGCAAATATGAATTGATGGTTTAATTAATTTGAATTAATTATTCGTGGACGATACTCACAATCGTCATCTTGCTGACGAGGAGAACTTCCGCTCTGTTGTCTGTCGCTGTGTAACCACAGTAGCACTGGTCCCGTCTGTCTTCGGGGGCCCGCCTCAAGTCTTCTCTTTCCCTTCTTCGCGAGTCGCGGATCTCTTCACGAGTGACGGCTATTGCCGGGCGATCGGTGGACCGTGGAGCAGGGATGATCCTTGCGGCGTGGTAGTTGGTAGCAGGGGGTACGTTTCGGTACCGCGAGACAGCCAGAGGAGAGACCAGAAAGAGCTCTGTGAGTTTCGAGGTCAGAGGGCGAATGATTGGTGGTACTCGCGCGGGCTACATTTATACCGCGGGCTCGTTCTCTCTTTCTCTCTCTCTCTCTCTTCTCTCTCTCTCTCTCTCTCATCCCCCTCGCCGCTCTTTCCCACCCCCTACTCTCTCGTATCTCCCCGTTCCTCGTGGAGCTCGTGAGAGAGCAAGAGCGGATCGGCTCTCTCTGGTGGGCGCCACGTATCCACCACCACCGTCGCCGATGGACGTACGCGTTCCTCCTCTGCTCGTCCTCCTGCTCGTCCGAGGGTGCGTATCGTGGCACCATATCCTTTTACGTCACCATCATCACCGCGGTCTCCACCCAAAAGGTATGACAGGATAGAGAGAGAGAGGGGGGGGTTAAATTTCATTCGTGCAAAAACTGAAATGAAAAGTCGCGACTGAGAGATAGAGACGTGATTGTTGCAGCTACGAGGGCGGACGTACATGCTTCGGGTACAAACAGCTCGTAAATAACGTCCTCACAAGAGTACAAGGAGATTTTCATTGTCGTACAGTGAAAGGTGACCGTGGTAAGCGGCAGAATATACAGTTGCAACGGGTTTCCTTCGAATGCGCTTCCATCGATAGCCCGAGGCTCGCTCATTTTACCTATTTCTCACAAAAAAAATTAGATACTTTAGCATAGCAGAATATTTCTCTATTGTCGAGCAACCCAGGATGAATTTTATGGTTTCGACTTTGACATTTCTACTTTTAGTTTTTACGGGTAAAATGCACCAAATGCATGCAGTCAAAAATTACAGTGGTTTTATTATTTGGTTCTTTCACGAGATAAAGGGGGATTTTTTATCTCGTCGCAAAAAGTCTTGCACTTTTTCCCCATGTATTCTAAAGTTTCAGTATTTGGGAAAGTGTATTTCCTTGATATACTCGTATACTTACTCAAATCTTTACGCACGCATAGATATAATTATTTTTAAACCACTATATGAGATAAGATAATTTTTGCCTTTATTTTATAATATAAAGATATAAATATTTTACAAAGTAAAAAAGATAAAATGGTGATATCTTACAAAATATCAGAAAAAAATGGAGATTTATTTTAACCTTCTCTAATATCTTCGTAACATTGTACAATCTTTCCTTTCTCAAAGGAAATATCGAAAAATATAATTATTTTCAAATCTGTTATCTTGCGTTAAAATATTGCGATACCCTTTACTTATCGGGGTCGAACTGACGCCGGTTGCATTGCCGGGATTTAATCGTAATAATTGAAGGCGAAGATTATGATAGATCATGGATTTGTTTGTGACAAACTGTATACTTTATTGCCGAGACATGCGTGACGACCGTGAATGCGCATTTAGCGCAATTACGATGCCGCGAATGATGCGCTCACCCACGCACACGCAGTAACAAATGTGCTACGAGATATCGATGCGATCCGCGTAGAGCGCAAAAGGTTATTCTTATAAGAATCGCAATCTCTCTGACGGAGAATCTGCACCATTGCTTACGCGAGATTTCTACACACAAACGAACGTCGATTTCACGATCTATACGTACGTAACAGCAATTCCATTCACGGCGATGCAAGAAAATCCTGCGAGTTTACTTCCAAAGGGGAAAAACGTTCGCGTTCCCTTTTTCTTTTTTTTTAATTTTTACCACCGTCCTGCAACGACATAAAAATTTTCCAAGAATTTTATAAACGTACGCAACGGGACGAGACTTGTCGTGATCTTTTATGATGAACTGCAATCTCTATCAACATTGTAGTTATATCTTTATTACGGATTCGGATTTCTCTTCGCTGTCGCCTCGAAAAGGATTCACGTAACAACAGCGCGATCCGCGTAACAACCGCGTAACGGAATCCGATCAATCGATTAAAGATAATTAACACTCTCTCGTGTGGATCTCATCGAAAAGCACAAACGAGACCTTTCGAGTGTCATTATAACGCGAAAAGTAAATTTATTTTCGCGATTACGTCTGATGCATCCGTTCCATCTCTGAATATCAAGTAGTATGAACAAATGTATATGCCGACAGGTAATACACACGATGAACGACGCACGAAGCTACAAAATTAAGCTACTGTAATTCCAAAGAAACTGCGCTCATTCACAAATTTACTGTTATTTTGAAATTTTATAATAGCATTATATTTTATATACCTAGCAGCATTATACGTTATATAGAGAAAGGAGATAAAGAATAAAAATATAGAATGCCGAACAGTATATCGGTGGAAACACGGATCGTCGAAACGTTTTTACTCGAATCCTATTTGTCGTTATTATTTCCTTTTTTTATTTGTCGTTATATGTTATTTCTTTTTATTTTTCAACAAGAACAATTCGGGATTGGAAGTTTATGGTACGCAATCGCTCATGTGCATAATATTTAAAATAATCGGTTTAATTAGTAATAAAATTACGCTCGAGTAATATATACCTCGTTTTTTCACGGCCGTCACGTTGATTTGACAAGTTATGGTCGTATTTCATGCGTTCTCCCAATAGCCAGCCAGATTAATTAAGATAAGCGACCATCTCTGTGTATTATATGCTATATAGGCTACAATAGGATAGGATTTTTTTAACGTATTAACGTTTCAAGGTCCTGATGCATAAAATACGCATGAGTCACACAATTGCAGTTATAAATAGGCGCGATCATAAATAGCAAAATCGCTGTACATTTCGATTAATTTGATAAACACATCAATCATATCAATAAAACGATAAAACGCACGTATGATTAATTGAGAACGCCGGGCAATTCTATGAACATATAAAAATTATGTCACGATTTCGGCGCAACGCGCACCGCCGATAAGGCGTCGCGATAAAATGCATCATTAATTGAAAACGCAAAGCAATTCACATTCACGTAGATATAAGAAATAAGAGTAACGATTCATTGGATAAAAGGCATAACTTGCCGGTCGCTGGGTATATCAAACAAAACTGTTTATCGCCCTCGTTTTTCTCTTCTCATTTCTTTTCGATCTGTTATTCTTGCAAATGGAATAATTCTGTTAGTATGTTACCATTAGATGACGAATGAAAATGTCACAAGAATTGTGTCCCTTCGCAGACATAACATTCATAATTTTCATTTTGATATCTTAATAATTACAGAATTTATTTTATAAAACTATCGCTAAAAGGAGAACAGTATGATATCCTTCCTTTCGCGAGGTTTATAATATCATTAATAAAATAAATATGTATAATCAATCATAAATATATATCATTATTATCATTAATAAAAAAAAAATCAATTTTACTTCTTTGTTATAACTTCGATCTCAGTTCCACTGTCTAACTTTATCCAGTTGTTATGCAATAAGTTTCTCACTTTTAATTTCATAAGAAATTAATAACGAACAAAGATGATCACTAATGGCGAATTGTGTGCGCGTCAACGGGAGACGGGGAACAGACTTCGCGGCGCCTTCGTTTCTAATTCCTCCGAAGGATCTGTGTAATTCGGTATTCGTAAACGGAATCGTTACGTATAGAGGCGGTTATCCCCGTGACACTTCTCAAAGTGCTTGTATCCTTTAGCCGTTTTCCCGATTCGCCACAATCGCCGGCGGTCATTCCAGCAGCTTGGCGATCCGATTAACACCGCTTTATGGAATTTTTATCGTAATTATCGTATATATTGAGAAGACGCGCGTTCAAAGCGAAGCTTTGCTGCCGAGGTAATGTTGCTCCGCTTGTTTTTATCAAATGCCGAGCTGCATAATTGCACTCTAAGATAAATTGAGTCATAAATTTATATGCAATTAGTGACCGTATAAAAAATAAAGATTTAATCCCCATCTTAAATACTATCGTAATATATATCGTGCAGTTATTTATAGATGTATCACTTTAACTCTCTTGTCGATTTTTAAGTGTCGCGATAGTGATAAGTTCTTGATAAATAATTATATTTTAATTTGTAAATATCAATAATGAAAAATCTGTTTGAATTGAAATACTTATTTCATAAAATAAATAAGGGTGTTTTTCTTTCGCAAATTATTATCAATACCATATTTTATTCCGCCGTAACGAGGATAGATTATTCAGAAATATCGACGGACAATACTAGAATGCATTCTAGGAATATCGTACGTATGGTGTCTTGTTTTCAAACTTTCGCAAATATTTTTGCAGATACCGTGTAATACACGAAGAGTATTCATTTCCAGAAGAAAATAATTTTATGTGTTTTCCCATCCATTAAACGCAGAAGTTACAAACTTTATAATTTCTGTAGATATTAAATTCTTGCAATGACATTAGATTTTTTTTACGTATGCTGCGACAAAAGTCACCGTTGCCGCGATTTACTTTGCGAAAGAAATTAAGACGTCGCTCAAAAGACGCAAGGCTACTTTCTCTTACCAGAAATAAAGAGAGAGAGAGAGAGAGAGAGAGAGAGAGAGAGAGAGAGAGAGAGAGAGAGAGAGAGAGAGAGAGAGAGAAAGGGAGGGAGAGAGAGAGAGAGAACATTTCAATGGCTTGAGAATAATCTTAAACGTTTAATTAGCACGGACCGTCGACATTATTAATCTCAAAGACAAAATTACTTAAGTATATTATGTTATTAGCTTTTATTTTCAACTTCTTAAATTGTGACAGACGTTACAAAATTTTCTAATAAAAACCATATTATTCCCGTCAAATATTTAAATCTTGTTATTCCAAAATTTACAAAGGAGCAAGAACGTTTCAAATAAAAAATAATCGCAATAGCAGTTACCGAATCGAAGCGGCTAAAGTTCGATCACGACGACGAACTTTAGCCGCGACGCGTGCTTCCGCGACTGTGTAATATAGCGGTATAATTTCGCGTTCCGGACTTTCGCAGCTTCTTCAATAAGCGAGCACGTTATAACACGCAATTTTACCGAAGACTGGATTTAACAGCCAATTTAAACGCTTACGTAACCGCGCCTCCACCAGCCAAACACTAAGCAGCTGGTTGACAATCGGCCGAATGACAGCACGCGCGATGGAAACGCATTGATTGCGAACCATTACCTTTCCTTTGCCCCCGGCAATATAACTCGCCGCTTAACTTAATCGACATTATTATATAACGCAATAGGTACAGATCCTAGCTGTAAACCAAAATCAAAGTTCGCAGTCTCGAAACATTTTCCCCCTCAATCTCTTAATCGAATTTTCTTTAATTCTCCTTCCTTTTTCTCCGAATCGAGAAATCCCAAAATTCTTAAATAGAGAAAATCACAGTTAAAGAATGTTGACATGAAAAAGATTAAAGATGTCAAATGAAATCGTAGGAAAAGTCGATTCAAACACAATAACTCTCAGCAGTTGTCAGGTAATTG
Organism: Harpagoxenus sublaevis; assembly: GCA_030770355.1. Lineage (NCBI taxonomy): Eukaryota > Metazoa > Arthropoda > Insecta > Hymenoptera > Formicidae > Harpagoxenus > Harpagoxenus sublaevis. The sequence continues at coordinate 19,946 of JASTWR010002122.1, forward strand.
TTTGAACAACTGATTTATGAGTTTTATGACAGTAAGTCTTTAGTTTTTCGAAGATTAATGAAGCCTTAAACTAAAAAATTTTTAGTTTAAATTTTAAATTTTGTTCGCATTTGTTCCGCTTTCTACACCTTTTACAATTAAGTTCTTTAGTTTTCACTTTTATTCAGTACAGTGTCTCTGGCAACCTTGAAACGAATTTTTCATCGCGATCACACAAAGGATTTCCTTTCTTGTCCTTCCCATTCCCGGTTAACAAATGAAAGGTCCCGAACAAATAAAGACTGAAAAACGAAGAGGAGGATTTTTTCTAACGGAGCGAAACCGACGAAGGGTCAATCCGAAAGTTTCTGACGGACAGCTTATAGTTTATACAATATGTGTATCGCGCGTTTATGGCTGTGTGAGCTTTGCGTGGGCGCTGGCGCCGGCCGTTCATTCCGCGTGCATCGTGAGCTGTATAGATTCCCGGAGCCGGAGCGGTTTCTGCGTAATCCTCCTGCGGCCTCCAAAAAATTACGGCGTCACATTCGATCCTTCTTCACCTCCGCTATCTATCCGAGACTCGAGAGGGACTGAGAAAAACATGATTACGGCGGCGCGATCGGGCGCGGGTGGCAGAGGTCGGTGACTTCGATACTTATAATTCATAATCGCGGTAACGACGGCCGGTTCCTCTCGACCGCGAAATTTACGACGTTATTTCGCGTCGTAATCTTTTATTGAAGAACTTTCCAGGAGCACCAAAACGTGAGAATTAAGGGATTAAAGCTGATAATCCGGTGTCTTTCGGCTTTGAAAGGATTTTCGATACAGCCAGGCTGTTCTCCATTGTTCTCGAAACGTTCTACCATATGGGAAAATCGAGAGAGATTTTCTTCAATGTGATAATCTCTGCTTCATATTTTTAATCCAGTTTTATATATTTTATATATATAATTCTTTTCCGTGCTCGTTTCGGAGTCAATCGGGCAATAAGATATTCTCTGCCTATGTGGGAGATCGTAAGAGCACGCGTAAATGCGTGCAGCTCGAATTACTCCTATATGCCAAAAATATCTGACGACGACATTCGTTTTGACAATAAAGCCTTATTTGCCTTCTCGGCCGAATAAACGATCCAGTCTCGGGCCTTCGAAAATCGAAAAACTTGTCGACCGGACGAATACACTTTTAGGAATATGCGCGACAATGCGACTAAAATACGGTAGCCTACATGACATTGGGCGCCTAATAAAATATGTAATATGTACGTAACTGTAATGTATAAATATATAATATTAACCGTTTTTTTTATATCTCTTTCTTAACACTAGAACTACTAGAGTTTTAATCTATATATATTTATTTCTACCGGGATTTCTACCGAAGAAATATTAAAAAAGAAAAAAGAGAAAACAAAATAAAATTAATCATGTATCTAATTTCAATAAAAATCAAGCAAAATTTCAGAAAATAAGATGTTTTAAAAATGAATAATAAATTATTAAGAAATGTCAAACGGGTCATTTTTACCCCCTTGGTTCTATATTGTTGCAATGAGTACAATTAAAAAGAACATCTTAAAAAATTTAAAAAAAAGATCATTATTTGCCAACACTTTTATTGAAATTATGGTAATTCATTAAAGAGTCAATTAAATCGAATTTATTCATTTAAAAACAAATAGTAAAAATAATAAGAATAACGATTACCTATTCTTATTACTTCCATTCTTATTTTTCTAATTGTTCATAAGCTAAATTGCACCTTATATTTCAATTTCTCTCGAAATATTATTTATAAAATCGTGTAGTGTTAGTGTGACAATTACATTACTGGTAAATATATATTCGCAAAATTAAATCAAAGATCTTGGACGAATTGCACACATAATCGTATGATTTACGGCAGTACACTTTTTCTGTGATGCGTTATTAATCGTGATAATTCCTTTTTTGTCTTTTAAAATAATTTCTTTTGTGAAGAAGTCGAGAGAAGCAGGGATGGAATCGTTATCGTGTTCAAATAACGTATAATCACTCGGAGGATAAGAGTCATTCTGACAAACTTGCGAATGGATATCTTGTCGAATGATAGATACTGCATCTTTTAATATTCGCAGTCGTTCCTCTTCTGCATTCTGCAGTCTTGATTCGTTCCATAATTTCGTTAAAACTTCGTGTTTAATATCTCGAAAGAAAATAATTGTTAGAGAACGAGATTTAGTACACCATACCATGCAATATTTTTTCCGTAACGTTCGATCAATTTAGATTTTATAGTGTTGTCATTCGGTATGTAATCATCCAATAGTCCTTTGATTTCTTGCAAAGTGAATTGACAATCGTCGTGATTTTCTATGTACGAATAAATTATATACATTGCCTTTGTAACCTTTTCATCCAGCGTATGACCGTCAGAGCTTTCGTTATCCTTTTCTTTTAACTTTGTTGATATATAACAGTCTCTATGATATTTAGCATGATTAGCTACTAGGTCTGTGACATTTGCAATTCGTTTACAAACTTGCTTTGACATATCATCATGTCTTTTCGATAAGATATTCATAATAGTATCCGCAAAAGAAGGCTTTTTAACGTAAGAAATAATTCGACGTTTTATTTTACTTTGTTTCTTTTCGTTATTCACGAAAGCGTGTAAGCCGCAGAACAGACATTTATTTTTAAAATCAAAAGTGGATTTTCCGAGTTTGGCTTTTATAGGACTGAATTGCATTAATTGCAATGAGGTTGAAGCAATACTCGCATCAGATTGCTTAACTTTAACAAATGTTTTATCGTTCTGTTTTAAAATGTATTTTTGCTGACATCTTTTGTGTACTTCTATAGTAGACAAATTTTTTAAAATTTCATATTTACCATCGTCTCTTTTTATACTAACGGCTTTTAAAGTATCTATTCCCCGTCGTTTCACAACCACGCTTTCTTGTATTGAGATATCTTTGTTGCAGATGAAACAGGTACCTTCCATTTTTAATAAAAATGTATCTACAAAAAAGTGTATTAGTATTTTTTTACGTATATTATACAAATATTAGTATCTATTTTATGCAGAAATATTTACTTTTTCTCTCGAAATATGAAGTTTATTTTAGCTCCAAAAAAAGTTAAATAGAAAATATAAGACGATATGTATACTTGCTAATTATATATATAAACACTTATTTAAAATATACATGTACATATATTATATTGTATATATATATTTTTTAAATAAGTGTATATAGTATATCTCATGTAACATTTTAATATATATATACAGGGTGTCCAACTTTAAAGTTTACAGTGCCATATATCGGAAAAACGATGATTTTATTGAAAAATGTTTCAGACAAAAGTATGATTTGGAGGGGGACACATGGTTCCGATGTGAGTCGTGTCGTAGACGTCGTCGTTTTTCCGAAATTTTAGACGACTAATTTCTTAAATAAAACGATTGTTTTTTTGAGATGAAAGTTGTAGATCTCATCGAGACGTTTTCATAAAAAAAGAAAAATTTTGGCACAAACCAGACGTCGATACGTTGACCCATTCGCGAGTTATTTAGGGTCAAAAATTGGCTTTTTCAAACTTTGACCCTAAATAACTTCCAAATGGATCAACGTATCGACCTCTGGCTTGCGTCAAAAAATTTCTTTTTTTATGTGCTTTTAAACGATATACTATATTATAGGGGAATTTTATTTGAAATTTTTGAGTTAGGAGTCCGCCTGGGCACTGAAAAATTTCTTATGTCCCCCTTGAAGTCGCAAAACTTTTGTACAAAACATTTTTCCGTAAAAGACGTAAGGAAAAAAGATATTTGAGATAGGCATTTAAAATGGGTCACCCTTATATATGTATGTACAGGGTGTTTCAGAAATAAGTGGCCAAACTTTAAGAGCATATTCTACTCGACACTGTAAGGATAAAAAAAAGTCATATAATTATAGGTCCGGAAACGCTTCCTTTTTAAGTTATAAACACTTTTTATTTACAACAGACAATGTCTCGCATCGACGTCTAATGGATTGTTCTTCGCTATTCACCTTCTATTAGAAGTAAACAAGAAGTTATCAGATGGGTCTGTTTGGAATTGGAATCAGTTTTTATTTAACCGTTTAAGAGTTAAGATAGTGTTTAGCAAGATAGCAACTTAATCTAACATAGAATGGACAGATATATTAACTACATGTATGGGCGAGCTAATGGAAACTGTAGGGAAGCTCAGCGTCTCTATCGACAAATCATTCCTCAAAAACAATGTCCTGCTAAAAGTGCTTTTATTTTGGTCCATTTACTTATCAAAGTTTATAAATAAAGTGTTTTTAACTTGGAAAGGAAGCGTTTCCCGGTCATAATTATATGACTTTTTTTTCTTTCTTACAGTGAGTAGAATATGCTCCTAAAATTTGGCCACCTAATTCTGAAACACCCTGTATATGTATACTACATACAGGGTGTCCCAGGAGGAAAGATCAATGCTCTGGGAGGTGATAGTATCGGCACTGACCAAATTATAATCTCGTCAGTGGTATCGGTCATTTTAAGCAAAAATGTTCATATAACATTATAAACAATAAGTGTTTTATTCCAAAAGGTTTCCAAGGCAGTGCTATTGAATATACAGTTACTGATAAGAGTGATACTACGTACTGTTTCCACTTTACTGTTCAAGTTTCAAGTGACACATTTTTACAGCTTGTAATAAATTTTCTAAAATTCCACTATCAACATTAATGCATTTATCAACTCTTGTTCTCACAAAATGATGAAGACTCTTGTTCTCACAAGAGTTGATAAATGCATTAATGTTGACAGAGAAATTTTAAAAAATTTATTACAAGCTGTAAAAAATGTATTACAAGCTGTAAAAAATGTGTCACTTGAAACTTTAACAATAAAGTAGAAACAGTACGTATAGTATCACTCTTATCAGTAATTTTATAACTACATTCAATAGCTCTATCTTGGAAACCGTTTGGAATAGGACACTTGTTCATTATGAACATTTTTACTTAAAATGACCGATACCTCCCAGAGTATTGACCTTTCCTCCTGGGACACCCTGTATATTATACCTTCAACTCCTGGGACACCCTATACATTATACCTTCAACTAATTCTTGCGTACATACAAAAAGAAAACTGCATCTTTACTATAATATATAATATATATACAGACGGAAGCCGGACAGTCGATTGTGTATCTTTGAAATAAGGTGAAAATTATACAAAATTAAGTGAAGAGATTTTTCGACCAATATAAAAATCGTAGATACTTCAATGAATTTCCTCACTTTTGTAATTTTTACTTGGTTTCAAGATACACAATCCAACACAATTGAGATTTTATAGTTTATACAAAAACTACTATGAGAAGTCTAAAATATACATTTGTTTGTTCATATTTGATACGTGTTATACCTATGTCAATGGTGATCAGAATCAATAAGTTTGAACAGGTTTTTCGCGATAAGTCGCATATTTACGTAAATAAATAAAAATTCGAAAAATGACGGAATATTGCGATATGTACCTAAAAGAAGACATTTCAAGCTTTCAATTGCTTTTATAAAAACTTTTCTAGCGTAATTTTTCTCAAAGTATGATAATTTCAAGCTTAACATTTTATCAAAAATTTTAAAAATTCTTGAAAATGTCAATAACATGGTTCTAAAGAAAAAAAATTTTGTAATTTTTTTCCTCTGGTAGGGTTAAAGTATAAAGTGTATACTGTAATATCCTGCAGACGTTTCTTTTTTAACAATTTGGAACCTAGTTGTGGCTGATTTTATGAAAAAAGGCAAAAGTTGCATGTAACAATTTGTTTAAACCATCATAGAATTTTAAAAAATTGTCGCAGAATAATGAAACAAATTGCTTTAAAAAGCTGAATATTTCAGCTTTTCAACAATTCTTTGTTCATTTTTGTACGATAATTCGTTCAAAAATTATGGCGTTCTTTTATGATAACAATCAAGAAATAATGTTGCGAATAGAAGAGACATTTCGAGAAATTTCTCGTACATACATACATACATCCGGAAAACGGGAAAATATCCGTTGCCTTTTTCCTTTATTTTCTTCCAGCTTCAAACTACGGATTGGGACCAATCAAAGTAAAGTTCACTAAACCAAACGGCTAAGGGTGACAGTACATGAAGCGCGGAAGCGCGGAAACGCGGAAACGCGGAACAGAATAGTAACTAGATTCCGCGTTTCCGCGAATG